>PVKH010024411.1:0-13628 GCA_004027955.1 Chaetophractus vellerosus
AGGCCATCTTTCCTTCACTGAATTGCTTTTGCACTTTTATGACAAAGCATGAAACTGTATAGCACAGGGAATCCTGTAGTGGAAAACAGACTGTGGTTAACAGAACAAATATGAGAAGGTTCTCTCAGAACTATAACAAATATATAATACTAATACAGAGTCTTAGTAATTGAATGCATTGGTGGTGGTGGGGGGGAATACAAATACACCAAATGTAAGATTTGGGCTATAGTTAGTAGTAATATTTTGACAATGTTTTTTCATACTGTATAACAAATGTTTCACAACAATGCAAGATGTTGGTAGTGGGAAGATGTATAGAAGCCCTGTACGATGATATGCACATCTATTTTATAAGTTCACAACTTTTATTACACACTTATTGTTTGGGTATATACATATATGAATGATATACTTCAATAAAATTTAAAAGAAGAACAAAAAATTAGTAAGGCAAATTTGTGGGGGTCTAATTTGGGATTTTCCATATCTGTCCCTCACCAATACCACGCAGTATTGATTACTGTAGTTAAATAAAAATCTTAAAATCAAGTAGACTGATTCTTCCCACTTTATTCCTTTCTAGATTGTTTTAGCTATTCTAATTCCTTTGACTTTCCACATAAATTTTAGAATAATCTTTTATCTTCAAAAATCTTGCTGAGGTTTTGAAAGGAATTGCATTAAACCTATATATTAATTTGGGCAAAATTGAAATCTTTACTATGCTGAGCATTCCAATACATGAACATAGTATGTCTCTCCATTTACTTAGCTCTTCTTTGATTTATTTCATCAGAGTTGTGTAGCTTTCAGCATAAATTTGTGTTGTGTTAGATTTGCATTTAAGTGTTTTTTTTTTCTAAAAAATTGTAAATGGGATTATATTTCTAATTTTGGTGTCCATGTGTTCATTGCTAGTACACAGAAATATAATTGATTTTGTATGTTTGTCTCATATCCTCTGATCTTGCTGAACTCACTTATTTGTTCTAGTTTTAAAAAAAAATAGATTACTTAGTATTTTCTGCATAGACAAGATTGTGATCTGTAAATAGAGACAGTTTTATTTTTTCATTCCAATAAATAGTTCTTTATTTCCTTTTCTTCCCTTATTGCACTGGTGAGTGCCTGCAGCCCTATGTTGAATAAGAGTGGTGAGTGCAGATATCCTTCCCTTGTTCTCAATATTAAGGGGAAAGCATAAAATTTTTTTCAGGGGGCTGGCTGTAGCCCAGTGGATAGGGCGCCGGTTCACCACATGGGAGGCCCTGGGTTCCGTTCCTGGGGACCTCTCCAAAGCAGGCAGACCGCCTTGAGAAGGGCAAGCCGCCGTGGGCGGGGCAGAGCTGCTGTGGGCAGGGCAAAAAAAAAAAGCCGCCACGGCCAGGGCAAAGCCACCACAGGCAGGGCAAGTCACCCACGAACGGAGCAGATCTGCCCGTGAACGGAAGCGGAGCCGCCTGTGAACGGGAAGCAGACCCGCCCACGAACGGAGCAGAGCCACCTGCGCAGTGACCTGACTCGGCTTGTTGCTGCAATGGGGGGAGACAGAACAAACACAGAAGAATGCAGAGAAATGAACACAGCAAGAGCAAGCAGAAAGGGGGGGATATGTAACAAAAAAAAAAAATTTTTTTTCAATTAACTGTAGTGCTAGCGATTGGGTTTTCTGTGGGATTTTTGGTAGATAGTCTTTATTAAATGAAGACAGCTACCTTAATTCCTATTTTTTCTGAGAGTTTTTATCATGAATGGTTGTTTAATTTTGTCAAATGCTTTTTTTCTGGATTGATTGATATGGTCATGTGATCTTTCTTCTTTAGTCTGATACATGGTGGGTGATATTAATTGACTTTGTAATAGTGAACCAGCCTTTCATCCCTGCACTATACCCCATTTGGTCATAGTATACAATTTTTGTATACTACGGAATTATATTTGCTAATATATTGTTGATAATTTTATGTGTTTATTTATAAAGGATATTAGCCTGTAGTTTTCTTTTTATATGCTATCTTTAGTATAAGGGTAGTTCTAACTTCCAAGAATTAATCAGGAAGTGTTCCCTCCTATTTTATGGAAAAGATTGTTTTTAACGGGTATTAATTCTCTAAAACTTTGGAAGAATTTTTCAGTGAAACAATCTGTTCTTGGAAATTTCTTTTTGGAAGTATTTTAATTCTGATTTCAATTTCTTTAATAGTTATAAAGTCATTCAAATTATTTATTTCAAACTGGGTGGGTTGTGGTAGTTTATGTTTTGCAAGGAATTGGCCCTTTTCACCTAATTTGTCAAATTTATGTGTGATAAGTTGTTCATAGTATCCCCTTATTTATTTTGTGATGTCTGCAGTATCTGTAGTGATACTCTGTTTCATTCTTGATATTGGTAATCTGTGTCCATTGATTTTCTCCATTGTGCTGATTTCAATGCCATTGATTTGTGCTCTTATTTTTATTCTCCCCTTCTTCATGCTTGCTATGAGTTCATTTTGCTGTTAATTTTTTTAGGTTCTTGAGGTACAAGCTGAAATTACTGATTTGAGAATGTCTTCCTTTTTAAATTTTATGCATTACTATTCTGTTTTTGTTTCTCCTTTTCATTTCCCTGCCTTCCTATGGGTTACTTGAACATTTTTTAGAATTCTATTCTGACTATACTGTTTTTGAGTTCATCTCTTGGGGTAGCTTTTTTAGTGGTTACTCTAATTATTATGTTATATACAATAACATCACAGTCTACTGATGTTATCATTGTATCAGCTTGAGTGAAGTATAGACACATTACCTGCCTTTAAGTCCATTTAACCCTCTTTCCTTTATTATATAATTGCATAAAATATTTTATCTATATACATTGAGAACACATCATACTATTTTATAATTTTTTTCCTGTAACCATCAAACATAGTTTAGAAAGCACAAGAGGGAAAGAGAGTCTGTTGTTTGTCCATATTTTTGCTTACCATGTTCTTTCTTCCGTCTTGATGTTCCAAAACTCCTTATTTTATCATTTACATTCTGTTTATATATATATATATATATATTTTTTTTTTTTGAGATACTGGGGATTGAACCTGGGACCTCATATTACGTGGGAAGCCAGTGCTCAACCAGTGAGCCATATTGGCTCCCCAGAGTTGGTTTTACATTTGTTTGCTTGTTGTTTTGTTGTTGTTGTTGTTGTTGTTGTTTTTAGGAGGCACTTGGAACCAAACCCAGGGCCTCCTATGTGGGACGCAGGTGCTCAACTGCTTGAGCCACATCTGTTCCCCTATATTCTGTGTAGAGAATTTTGTTTAGCTATTTTTTAGGGTAAGTCTGTTGTTGACAAGTCTCTTAGCTTTCCTTCATCTAAAAATATCTTGACTTCCCCTTGTTCACTGAAGGATATTTGCACTGGGTATAAGATTCTGAATTAAGGTTTTTTTGTTTTGTTTTGGTTTGGTTTGGTTTGCTTTTTTTCCCCTCCCAGAACTTGGAAAAATGTGTTTTATTTCCTCCTGGCCTCCAGGGTATGTGATGAGAAATCCACTGTCATTCATATTTTTTTTTCCTTCTAGGTAAGGTGTCACTTCTCTCTGGCAGCTTTCAAGATACTTCTTTTTCAGAATGATGTCTATAACATATCATGGTGTGGTTATCTTTGGATTTGTCCTCTTCAAGGTTTGCTTAGCTTCTTGAATCCATAGGTTTATGTCTCTAGCTATGTGTGGTAAATTTTCAGCCATTATTTCCTTAAGTACTTTTTCAATCCTACCTTCTTTCACCTCTCTTTTCAGATGCTAATAACACAAATGTTAGATCTTTGTTATAGTCCCACAGGTCCCTGAGGCTCTGTGTTTTTTTTTTTAAATCTGTTTTCTCTCTCATACAAATTAGATAATTTCTATTGTTCTAACTTCTAGTTCACTGATAATTTTTCTATTCTCTCAATTCAGCAGTTGAGCCCCTCCATGAGTGTTTTATTTCAGTTTTGTATTTTTGTTCTCAAATGTTAATTTATTTATTTATACCATCTATTACTTTGCCAAGACTTTCTATTTCTTTATGAGATCTTCCATTTTTTCCCATTTGCTTCAAATGTGTTCATAGATGCTTATTGAAACATTTTTATGACTGTGGTTTAAAATCTTTGTCTGATAATTCTAATATTTGTCATTTTGGTGTTGGCATCTATTGATTTTCTTTTATTATTCAGGTAGATTTGCTTGATAAGAGGGCTACTTTCTGAAGGAAACCACTGGCCAAATCAGAGCCAATTTTCTAAGAGACTGAAAGATGCTTTTTACCTTGGTTAGTTTGTTAAAATTAGCTCCTGGCACTCAAGAAAATCTCTGTCATAATACTAGCTGGATACAAATTTAAGGGACAGCCCAGGGAATAAATCCCAGAGTTAACACTTTAAAATACTAAAATATACAGTGTACAAAAAAAAAGATTACAAGACAAACAAAGAAACAGGAAATAATGGCCCATCCAAAGGAAAAAGATGAAAATCAAGAAACCATCAACAAAGAAAATCATACTGTGCACTTACTGGACAGAGACTTTTTTAAAAAAGGTCCTCAATATTCTAATGGGTTTGAAATGATATCTCATTATGGTTTTGATTTGCATTTCCCTGATGGCTAATGATGCTGAGCATCTTTTTATGTGCCTTCTGGACATTTGTACATCTTTGGAGAGATGGCTGTCCAAGTCTTTTGCCCATTTTTTAATTGGGATGTTTTGTTGTTAAGATAAAGTATTTCTTTATATATACTGAATATTAATCTTTTATCAGAGATGTGGTTTCCAAATATTTTCTCCCATTGACTAGCTTATCTTTTTAATTTCATGATAAAGTTCTTGGAGGAACAAACGTGTTTTTGTTTTGTTTTGTTTTGTTTTTATTTTTTATTTTGATGAGGTTCCATTTATCTATTTTTGTTGTTGTTTATGCTTGTGCTTTGGGTGCAAAGTCAAAACAACATTGCCTAAGGATACTTCTTTATGTTTTCTTCTGGGAGCATGATTGTTCTAGCTCTTATATTTAGGTTTTTTATTCATTTTGAGTTGATTTTTGTGTATAATGTGAAGTAGGAGTCCTCCTATTTTTTGCAAATGAGATCCAGTTTTGTCAGTACCATTTGTCAAAGAGAATCTTCTTTCCAAATTTAGTAGTCTTTGCCACTTGTCAAAAATCAGTTGGCCATAAATGTGAGAGATGATTTCTGAGCTCTCAATTCAATTCCATTGATCTGTATGTCTGTCCCTGTGCCAGTACCATGCTTATACCACTTTTGTCTTTCATTTTCCATTAAAGTCTACCTTCATATTTGTTTGCTTTCTTGTGTTGTACCATATTGAGTGCCTTCTGATTTCTTTCTGGATATATTTTTCTCTGTTTTCCTTGTGGTTACCATAGGGTTAAAACTTAACATCCTAAATATATAACAATTACATTAGAGTTGATACCAAATTAACTTCAATATCATGAAAATATACTTTTCCTATACCCCTCTGCCCCCTACCACATTACTTTTTATGCATTTTCATTTTGGCACCTATAGGAAGTAAGAAGTGGAGTTCCATATGAAAAAATACAATACAATAATATTAGCATTTATAATGACCCAAATGGTTACATTTACCACAGGCCTTTAATTTTTTATGCTGCTTTGAACCACCGTTAGTGTCCTTTCCTTTCAGTCTGAAGAATTCCCTTTAGCATTGCTTGTACTGCAGGTCTAATGATGACAAATTCCCTCAGCTTTTGTTAATCTGATAATGTCTTAATCTCTTCCTTATTTTTGAAAGACAGTCTCACCAGATATAAAATTCTTGGCTGGCATTTGTTTTCCTTCAGCACTTTTAAGTATTTCAACCCAGTGCCTTCTTGCCTCCATGGTTTCTGATGAGAAATCAGCACTCAATATCATTGGGATTCCCTTGTGTGTAACACATTGCTTTTCTCTCGCAGGTTTCAGAACTTCCTCCTTGTCCTTTGTATTTGATAGCGTAATCAATATATGATGGGTTGTATTTTTCCTCATTTTATTCTGTTTTGTTTTCTCTTATTTTCTTAGATATACATATTCACGTCTTTTGTTATGTTTGGAATATTTTCTGTCATTATTTCTTTGAATATTCCTTCTGCCCCTTTCTTCTCCTTCTGGGACTCCAATAATCTGTACACTGGTGCTCTTGATGGTGTCCCATAGCTATATTAGACTATTTTCACACTTAATATTTCTTTTTTCTTTCTGCTCTTCAGCCTGACCCATTTCAAGTGTCTTGTCTTCAAGTTAACTGATTCTTTCTTCTGCCAGCTCCATTCTGGTCTTTTGGGTATTTTTCATTTCAGTTATTGTGGTCTTCAACTCCAGTGGTTCTTCTGTCTTGCTCCTTTTTAAGGTTTCTATGTCTTAGACTTCCATATTGTTCATTTATTGTTTCCCAATATCCTGTAGTTCTTTCCCTGTACTTTCCTTCAACTCCTTAAGCATGTTTAAGGTTTCTTTTTAAAAGGCTTTGTTTGCTATGTCCACATTCTCATATTCTTTGTTGGTGTTTTCTGTTTTTTTTTTTTTTTTTTAATCCTCTTCTTTTGGATAGTCCATCACTTCCTGTTTCTTTTACTTTTGTTGCACATCATACATTTTAATATTTTAAAATGTTAACTCTGGGATTTACTCCCTGGGATGTCTATTTCTGGGTTTTGTAATCACCTGGTGATAAGAGAAATTTTATTAAATTTTAGCCCTCCTATCAGGAAGGTCTTCCCAAGGTAAATGCACTGTGCAGGATTTTCTCTGTCTTACTGGGACTCTCTCCTATCCTGGGCTTTTGCTTGTTAGTTGTTTTGGAATTCCCTTCTTAACAAGAGAGTGGTTGTTCCCTCTGATGTCCAGCAGACAAACCTCCCTCTCCTGGGTATCTACAGCTGGCAGGCCACTGTCTCAGACTGTCAGCTTCTACAGCAAAATTTAACCTTAAGCAACCCTATTGCTGTATTGGTCAGGGTTCTCCAAAGGAACAGAACCAATAAGAGAGAGAGAGAAATTTTACTGAAGTGTCTTGTCTGACCAGGTGACTGGCAAGTCTGAGACTTATATTGCAGGCTGGCAAATCAGACAGAAGTTGATGTTGTAGTCTTGAGGAGAATTTCTTCTGTAGGAAACCTCAGTTTTTTCCTCTTAAGACCTTCAACTTATTGGATGAGACTCACCCACATTTTTAGGGTAATTTTCTTTACTTAAAGTCAAGTGTAGATGCTAATCACATCTACAAAATACCCTCACACAAATATCTAGTTTAGTGTTTGATTTAATAACAGGTTACTATAATCTAGCCAAGTAGATGCATAAGACTAACAACCTCAAGTGCCAAAACTTGCTCTGAAATAGAGGTTTTCCCACTTACTACATTATTTTCAGTACATGGATTTGTCCACCATTGGAAATTGTTTTATCCCTCTCTGGTAAATGGATGCAGAAAAAAGTATTCCAACCAAAACACTGCTATGTAGCAATTTTTATACATCTCTTAATTGTCTGCAAGTTAATGTTAAGCTTATGTTCTTATCCAGAGTTTCTGCTTTATATATTTCTCATTTTCTCTAAAACATCATTCATCCTCTTTACAATATTTTACCTCATTTATTTATTTAAAAATATATTTTTAGTGTCTATTATATTACAATGATTTTTTTTCAGGTGCTAAGAATACAACAGAGAAAAAAGCAGACCAAAAAAAAAAAAAAAAAAAAAAAAAAAAAAAAAAAAAAAAAAACCAAAAAAAAAAAAACAAAAAACGCCTTGTTCTCATGGAGCTACATGTTAGTGGTGAAATAGATGATAAACAATTTGTGATAAGAATGGTAAAATAAAGCATGCAAGGGGAATAGATGGTTGAGGGTTGCCAACTATAAACTTTTTAATAAAGTATAACATACATGCCAAAAATGTCCACCAATTATAAATGCACAGCTCAATGAATTTTCACAAAGTTAAAACCATATAACTTATATAACCATCATTAAGATCAAGATGCAGAACTTCAGGAGAGCTCCAATAGCCCTCATGGCCCTTTGCAGGCACTGCCCCTCCTCCTGCCCCTCCTGCCCTCCTGCCTCCAGGGAAAACACCATCCTGTGCTCACTCTGAAGCCCTGCCACAATGGCAAGAACTATATGCCGTGACTTTCGGTAGGAAGAGACCATTCTATTTGAGGTCCAAATAGGATAAGATTTCTTATCCTTATGAAGGTTGTAGCAGTTTGAGATTATTTTGTGAATCCCAAAAGAGAAAGATTGTGTTTTTAAAATAATCCATTCCTGTGGGTGTGATATACTTTGATTACATCAAATTCAGTTGAGGGGACTTTGATTAGATTACTGGGTAAGAGATTTAGAGCTTATGATTGGACTAAGTCAGTGTGGCGTGACTCAGGTTGAGTCGCTGGGTCTGATTAAAAATGGGGACACAGACAGATAGGCATAGGAAAAGGAAAGCACCATGTTTGATTCTGCCATGTAAGAGAGGACTAGAGGACTGGTTAAGCACGAAGCCCCAAGAGACTGGGCCCACAGAGTAGCTCAAGAAGAGATGAGCCATGCTATATGACTGATAGCTCACAGCTGAACTCGAGAAGAAACGGAATAGCCAAGACTGATATAGGAGGCCCTGAAAGAGACAAGCCCTATGCTGGTCAGCTGAGCTCAAACTTCAGCAGAGATCGATGGCTGTCTTGCTTCTACATGTGGCAGCTGACTTTGGTGAGAAAGCACCTCTGATGGTGCCTTAATTTGGATATTTTACAGCCTCAGAACTGTAAGATTTTGTACCAAATAAATCCCCTTTATACAAGCCAACCCATTTCTGGTACTTTGCATCAGAAGCCCTTTGGCAAACTAAAACAAAAGCCATGGTTCTTTTCTCATTACAAAATGTCTTTAAATAACCCCATCTCCTAGCCTCTTAACATCTCCATATTTAACCATTTCATAGCCAATATCATAAAGACGCAGTTTTAACCAAATGCCAAGGATTGCACTTCACATATGTTATGTTATCACAAAATGACCCAGAGAAATAGGGAATATGAATTTATTATTCATGTTTAGATTTGAGGAATCTAAGGATAAGTTATTTAGCCTAAGTGAGAGTCAGGATTAAAATCCAAATTAGTCTGATACTAAAGTATAAATTATTAAACACAACTCTATTCTCTCACTCTTCCAGGTGTCTGTATTATTACTGAAACATTCTCCTCTATTTTGCCTCAACTGTTTCATACTCAGCAGTTCATTGGGAAAACTGCCTCCATCATTTGATTCTTCTGGAAGTCAAAATAGAGTCAGAGAAAGAGGCAAGTTGTTCGTTGGAAACACTGTGTCTAGTAAAAAACAGCATTCTGGAAATCATCCTGCAGTTCCCTCCACCTCAGATGGTGGGCTGTACTCTTTACTTTTAACCATTGAAAATTATAATAAAATTTTATCTTAGTTATTATGTTTGGATACAGGAATAACCATATTGTTAAAAAGTCAAGTACTGTGGCTTCTGGAGGCTTTTTAATGTTTAGGTAGCAACTCTTTATCCAGAACTAAGTCACTAAGCTATATGGGATATTTAATTTATATTTAAATGTTTAAAATCAAATATTTTCAAAATGTGACAATTTCTTATCTATGAAGTTAGGAGTTCAAAAAATATATTTCAACTATCAATGGGCAAATATAATAAAATGTTCTACAATAGTAAATACATTTATATTAGTAAAAATTATTTACTATTTCACCACTTATATTTCTTTACCTAGTATTGTATTTAAGGAGACACAACATAGTTAGTATAGTAAATAACCAAATGTCACCACAAGTTCAAGTACAGCATAACAAGTAAATGGGAAAATGAATTTCTTCTTCACTATCAAACTCTCATATGATTCCTCATCCATTAAAGCACAGTACTTTGTGCCTTAGATTTACAGTCTTTAAGCAAAAAGAAAAGCTTATTAAAATTAATTTTTCCCTTAGGACTGATTCTGAATTTTCACACACATTGCACAAGAGAAATGGCTTTTTAAAACGCATGCTTTTTGTCATCCTAATTGTTTTACAAATCTTGGCAACTTTTCACACCCTGCATAAAACACGGGTTCATTATGAGTCATTAAAAGGAAATATTTTTCTTGCAAATGCATTAGAGCATTTGAACATTATTTTATGCCATTTTCAGGAAAGAGATGTAAATTGTGACTTACCATGAAGCAAAAAAGGTCACTTAACAAAATTCAGGAAAGAGTGTCTCAGCCACAGCATTTCTATTATGAGCCTTGATTGGATTCGGAAATTGGACCATTATTACCTGATAATAAATGATATGTGTTATATTTTTATTTGGTTGTTTTAGCTATTAAGTGATTGTGTAATCTTTTTATTAATTCTTAAATATTACAACAAGAAAAAGTATAAGGACAATGTATAGTAAAATCAAAATTAGAGGTGGAAACTTTAGTTTACTCTTACTAAATGATTTCTTACAGAAAGGACTCAGATATGGAGAGAGGGGAAGTTATGATAAATTAAGCAGAAATATGCAGCTTAGGTGGGAAGATGTTGAAGGAAGAAAAAAGATAAGCATGTATTTCAGCATTACTAATGTGTAAGTCATATGAATGGTTATTAGTGAATGAATTTACAGCCACTTTATAGAGGAGCCACAATTAGTATCATTAGATGATTAGGAACAAAAATGAAAATTAAATCATTGTCATTCAAATAGTGTGCACTTGTATAAAAGCATTCCCTAAGATTGTTTCTCACAGAAACCTGTGCTTAATGAGTCATATAAGATTACACATGAGCCCTAAAGTAAATCAGTTGTTAGAAGCATGTAGTAAAATTTACTCTTTGACCATGTCTCTATTATCTCTAGATTAAGCTAGGCAATCAATCAATCACTAAACAGATTGTCTGATCCCAACATATAAACACATTCTACCCACATAAAGTAGTCAATACTGATTTTGATCATATAGCAAGGGAAGTGACATCCTAACCACTTTGACAAGTCAACTATTACTTCAATATTTATCACTGTATGTGAGAGTTAAAACATAGAAGTCATTTTGAATCTTCAATGTAAAGACAGTCTCCACTCTTCCTTTTTAGGGAAGGGTTTGGTGGGGATCTATTTGCCTTTTTTGTTTGCTTCTAACTTTTTGTTTTAAAAAATTTTAGGTTTATAGAAGTGTTTCAAATATAGTAACATATAACCTTCACTCAGCTTTTCCTAATGTTAGAATGTTATATAACCTCAGTGTATTTATCAAAACTAAGAAATTAACAATTGCATGAACTATTAACTAAACTACTGTCTTTATTCAGGTATATCCCATTTTTTCCAACAATGTCCTTTTTCTGTTCTAAAATCTAACCTCAGATACGCTATATTTAGTCTTGATATTTCCCTGGTCCCCGCTAATCTGTGATATTTTTTTCCATCTTTCTTTACCCTTCATGAACTTGATGCTTTTGAAGAGTAAAGGTCTGGTATTTTGTCAAATGTCCTTCAGTTTGTGTTTGCCTGATGTTTTCTTGTGAAGTCAACCCCTCCTTTTTTTTTTTTTTAATACATTCTTATTAAAAGCAGTGCAGTCTGAGCAGGAAGACAGTACCAAGAATGTAAACAATGTAAACATCACTACATTCACCTCAGCCTGATTGAATGCTAAAAGAAATCTCTAAATGTTCTATGTGCACTTACCAACAAGACACATTAAAAAGATTCTATTATACACAGACAAATCTCTCTAATTTTGAATAGGAAAAAGTAATTTATCAAAGTCGATCCCAGCTCCAAATACTGGCATCATCAGAAGATAAGGAGGTAATCCCTGTTAAATGTGGTTTGTCGAATAGCAGCAACACATCTCTGATGAGTTAGTGTTGTGCATTTCACTTTATGAGGATCTTCTACTTCTAAGTCCCAAACATAAAGTTTGCCAACCTGATTGTCCAATGCAAGTATTTTGGATAGCATCAAATCACCTAACCATTGCACATAATTGAAATAATTCCTATGTATGTCTCTGGTGGAAAAGTCAGGAAAGTTAATTTCCTGAGAAATAAATGGTCTGTTAGATTTATTTGGGTTATAATCGTAATCTTCCTTAATTACATCCCTTATTCTCTTTGAATTGATCCTCCAAAATTTAAGAGAGTGATCCGTACCACAGGATATTATTCATTCAATCAAAAGATCATAATCAGCCCTTAGAACTTCATCTCTGTGCCTTTCTATACCTTAAATATTACCACCAGGATATCCGTTTGGATATTCCATATCATTAAACATGATCTTTACTTACAGAGAAAAGAAGATTAGGGTCTCTTGGGTAGAATTTCAACTCATTGATAGCATTTCCATGGCCAACATAGTGCTTTATGCACTGCACTGTTATGGGATTAATTATCCTAATTATGCTTGTAGATTCAGCCACAGCCAGTAGAGGATGGCTGATACTGCTAACATTTGTCCATGCACAGGTTTGTTAAGGTTTTCATCAGCACCAGTACCCACATAGGATTGCAACAATCAGACTTCTTGTGAGTGACTTTGATACAAAGTAACTCTGTTGTTCTCAGTTGCAAACACTAATGGATCTCCCTCTTTACTATGCCAGTTAAATTGAACACCAATGATAAGTTATGATCTTCCGTGAGACTATTTACACACTTGAAAGAATATCTGTGTTTCTTTGACTTCCATTTTCCCTTCCCTTTTCCTTTCAGGTGTATTTGGCAAATTTGTAAGTGTATCAGGGCATTCAGTGTTTGTACCTTTTTCTATACTGACAGCATCAGCATTCTCACTTCCAGGGAGGCCCAGGTTACTGTTCTTCTCACTGCTCAGTTTCTGCTTCTTGGCCACACGCATGTCTGTTCCAGCCAGCACTGTTGAAACTTCCCTCTTAACCCCTCCTTTTAAAATCAACTTTGCTTGGTTTCCATGGGAAAATTAATTTTGTGGTACAAATCTCAGGGTATTCTACCCATGGCCACATGCTTGGCCTGTCTTGGTGTAAGGGTAAATGAGAAAGTTGGAAGAAGTCAAGAAAATTTTGTAGATCAAATAGAATATTAATATGGCCTAAGAAGTTACGAATATTGTTTTCAAGAGCAGCAGAATGTGAATATTCTTGCTGTCCTGATTTTGTGATAATCAGGGTAGGCTAAACATTCACTATATTAGAAACCATGCATGTGTCCCCAGACCTAGTTTTTCTCCCTAGGTCTGATTTTTAGAATGCTGGTGATAAACCAAGCCTGATTTATTATATGACCATCCTGTATGGGAAAAGACTGTAATTCTAAGTATCTTTGGTCAACTTTAAGAGATATAGCAAGGGGACAGATGTGGCACAAATGGTTGGGCATCCATCTCCCATATGGAGGGACCTGGGTTCGATCCCCAGGACCTCCTCGTAAAAATTTAAAAAAGAAAAATATAGAAGGCACGTGGGCCAGCAGGTCTCGTGTGCAGGTGTGCCATCAGGCCCCCCAAGCGGGCGCACCACCAGGCCCCATGTACGGGTCAGCCCCCAGGCCCCATGCATGGGTGTGTAGCCAGGCC
>PVKH010024412.1:0-13631 GCA_004027955.1 Chaetophractus vellerosus
GGCAAAGCAAAACTGCAAGAAGTCTAAGCTCCTCCTAGATCTCTTTATCCCAGCCTGAAAGTTCTGTACAGAGACCAGTACTGTCACTGGAACAATCTCAGCTCAAATTCCAACACTGAAAAAACAAACAAGCCTTTTGCAGGGGGAGGAAAAATATAATAAACAGATATATTTGCATAGATGAAAACAGGGAGGATAAGCTGACTAATCAGACCACTCATTTCCCAGTACAACAGTACTGCAAAAATTTCAGAAGACTTTATACAGTATACAGGATGTATTCTCAGTGATATCTGGGAATACCATGCCCATGTAAAGGAAAAAGGAAAGAAAGGTTAGGAATCCAATGATAACTGCAAAAATATAAAATAAAATGAGTTTTATTTTATTTATATAAAACAAGATATAAAATTTTATATAATAATGAGAAAGTACCAAGTTTTAAAAAAAAAAACTATTTTGCAAACTAAATGGAGTCAGCAATTGTAACTGCAGAAAACTGAATGAGTGAATTAGAAAACTAACTTAAAATCTTTCTGATGATTAAGTATGAAGAAAAATGATGAGAAAAATGATCCCCAAAACAGACATAATATATTCATCAATGTAACATGAATTAAAGAAAGTAAAATCAATGACATAATTTTAAGAACTTTATTGCAGATCAAAAGACTAAGCACCAACTTATATTAATGAAAACTACATACCCAGATATAGATTTCTGAAATTTATTAATTCATAGGCTAGAGAAAAATTTCAGAAGAACCAAAAAGCAAGGTTATCAATTTTTCAATCATGCTAGCATCAGACTTCTCCTCCACACTATGATTTTCAAAGAAACAAATGTGAGACAAAACCAGCCAAGCTAAATATTATTCACTTAGAAGAGCAAAAAATACATTTTCCAATCTTCAAGATCCCAAAAAAAGTACATCTCCCATATATTCTTCCTGACAAGGAAAAAAAAATAGAAATACATCACTGACCAAAAATGTAAATTAAATAGTAAACTAAAATATGGGGCAGGTGTGGTACCAGATAATTCTATTACAAGCAAAGAAAATAGTAAAATTTAGATTTGTTGTCTAATTTTTTTCAATGTGGCTACATAAAAGCTAAGTTTTAGTCTTTATTTAAATAAGACATACAATATTTTTTTAATCTGTAAAAGAAAATCTAAAATTCCAATTATTCTAAAAAATACTGGGAAGAAGATTACATGCAAGACAACTACTAAAACTTCTATTTCATCCTTAACATAGGAAAATTTAAAAACAGGAGAATTAAAAAGACAAAGAAAAATTGCTTGGTCAAGATCTAGAAGAAAATGGAAAGCCAGAGAGTGATTACAGAATTGGGGCTGGAAGAGCACATTTCCAGAACCAGAAGAAATAGCTGAAAGGATGACAAAAGTTGGGCCTACTGAGAATTTGTACTGGGACCCTGAAGGGCTGAACTCTAGGAGTAAAGGTAAATAGTAAATAAGCCAACCCTCTTTAAAGGTTACTGCCTAACTTTGATTCATCGAGATGGCTCAGAAAATCTCCATCCCTATAAAAGGTTTAAGACAGCCCAATATTGCTTCAGTGCAAATAAAAACCCAGTGTAGAGAATAAAACCATTCAAAGCCTCAGGTTATTTCTACAAATATTTTTTAATATAATGCTAAGAACATAATCAAAGATAACCAGACACAAGAAGAGAGAAGACAACATTAATTAGAACTGGCAAAAATAACAGACAGTGAAAACAGACCTATAGGGGCTCCAGATGTTGAAATATCAGGCACAGGCTTTAAAATAAAAGTATGTCAAAAGACATAAAAGCAAGTATTGAGATTTTAAGAGAGTTGAAAATTTTTAAAAATGACCCTGTAGATTTCTAGAACCAAAAATTACAATATCTAAAATTAAGACTTCAGAGGATGGGTTTTAAAAGAAACTAGACATGGGTGATAAAGAATTAGTAAATTGAAGGGTGGGCCAAAAGAATATAACCATAATGCAACAGAAAAAAAAACTGATTAAGACACATAGGGAATACAGTGACGAAATTTAAGATTCATTTAAAATGAATGCAAAAAGGGGGGAAGGTAGAAAAAGAGAAAGAAAATAGCTGGGAATTTTCCTAAGTTGCTTAAAAATATCAACATCACAAATTCAAAAAGCTTAACAAACACCACACCAGATACATTTTTAAATCCACACTTAAATACATTAGAGTGCAGCATTTAGCAAACTAAAACAGTATATATATTTAAAGTGCCTCTCTTGTGGTCAGTGTATAGTTGGTGTGGCAGACTGAGGTTATTTTATGAATCCCAAAAAAAGAAGGATTATGTTTGTAAACTAATCTATTCCTCTGGGTGTGATACCCTTTGGTTACATTAGATTCAGCTGAGATACCTTTGATTAGGTTACCTGTTAAGATTAGGTTTTTTAATTTCACTGTCAGAGGGTGAGACTCAGGTTGAACCCCTGGTCCCTTGCTGAGTCTGATAAAAAGGAACACTCACTCAAGAATACATACAAGGAAGAGAGAGCTCTGTCAATATTTGATCCTGCCATATGACAGAGGGGAAAAGGCTCAAACAGCTAAGGCCCTGGGCAGAGATGAGCCATTCTGCCTGACAATTTGCAGGTGACCTTGGGAAGTGAGCCAAGTCTGAAAAAGGAGGCCTAGAAAGAAAGAAGCCCTATGCCAGGAGAGACAGGACTTCACTTAAGCACAAAGCTTCAAGAGGCTGGGCCCATGGGGCCTCAAGAGGATGAGAAAGCCTAGAGGGGACGGCAGAGACCAGCCAGAGACTGGCAACCATCTTCTTCAACATGTGGCAACTCACTTTGGTGAGAAAGAAACCTTAAGATGGATTTTTGTGGCCTTATTAACTGTAAACTTGTACCCCAAATAAATATTTTTTATAAAAGCCAATAAACAAAAAGTACATTAGAGTAAAACTAAGGCAAACAGAAAAATACAGAAGAATATAATATAACAGAAAAAAGATTACTTTCAAAGGAGCAATATTTATACTGACAACTCATTTCCCCACAGAAATAATAGCTCCATAAGACAACAGAATGACCACTGAAAGAAATAATTACAACCTGAGAATTCTCTACTCAATTGAAAAAACAGCCTCCAAGAATGAAAGCGAAATAAAGATATTTTCAGACAAACAAAAAGGTAGAGAATTTGACACTATCGGCCCCTCACTAAAGGAAACACTAAAGGGTGTGTTCTTCGTGAAATAATTTCAAATAGAAAGTTGGATATGGAGGAAGAAATGAAGAGATACAAAAATGGGAAATATGGGAAATCATCAAGAATAATAATAATGTGTTGTGGATTTAAAATACACTGAAAATATACAGAAATGAAACATTCAAAAACAATGGCACTTAAGGTAAAGGGACATAAAATTAAAAGACAACATTAATGAGAACTGGCAGAAATAAACAGAACAAACCCAACTGCAGATCTGCCTAACGATTTCTATGGTCTCTGCCTTGTCTGGGCAAAGAGTAAAGCACCAAATAACATTGGAACTTGTTCAGACAAGTATGTCTGTTGTAATATCTAGTGTAAACACTGAAAGAAAAGGAAAACTAATAACAGATAATGGAATAATATGATTTTTTCAGCTAATCAAAAGTAAGGCAAGGACAGAAAAAGGAACAGAGAATAGGTGGACAAACAGAAAGCACAGAGTGAGATGGTAGTTTTAAATCCAAATATATGTGAAAATACATTAAATATAAATTGTCTAAATATTTCCATTAAAACATAAAGAATATTATCAGATTGAATTTTTACTCTAACTATATACCAATTACAAAGATACATTTAGAACATAAGAATACAGAAAAGTGGGAAGTAAAATGATACAAAATTAAATCTATACAAATAGTATTGAAAAAATATGTGGACCCACTAATATGAGACAAAGCATACTTTAAGGCAAAAAGCTTTACTAGAGTTAAGAAGAGGACTATTTTTATAATGATGAAGTATACATTTTCCAAGGAAATATAAAAATTATAAATTTGTATGCACCTAATATCATTAAACTCAAAATACATAATGTAAAAATTGCCAAAATTTCAAAGAAAAATAGACCTATCTACAATTAGAACAGAGATTTTCATATACTCATCTCAATAACCGACAGAACAAGCAGATAGAAAAATCAGAAAGGTTAAATATTTGAATAACACAATTAATAATCTTGACCTAAAGGACATATGTAGAATATTGGGCACAACTATAGAAATTACAATTATTTTAGCACACAGAATATTTACAAAGAGTAACTCACATACTAGATGATAAGGCAAGTCTCAACATGTTTTGAACTGTTAATATACAGAATATGTTACTTAACAATGCAATTAACCTAAAACTCAATAAAATATAGATAACTAGAAAATCTTGAAGTTTGGAAATCAAGAAATATGCTTCTAAATCAAAATGAAAATTGGAAAATACTTTGGGCTCAACAGTAATGAATGGATTATATATTAAAACCTGTGGGATGTAGCTAAAAACAGTTCTTAAATTAAAATGTATTGGGAAGTGGGTGTGGCTCAAGCAGTTGGGCATCCGCCTACCACATGGGAGGTCCTGGGTTCGGTTTCCGATGCCTCCTAAAGAAGATGCACAAGATGGCAAGCTGACACAACAAAGAGACACAATGAGGAAACATAATGAGAGACACAACAAGCAGGAGCAGAGGTGGCTCAAGCAATTAGGCACCTCCCTCCCACATGGGATGGTCCCGGGTTTGGTTCCAGGTGATTCCTAAAAAGATGAGCACACAACGAATAGACACAGAGAGCAGAGAGTGAGTGCAAACAATGGGGGGGAATAAATATGTAAAAATCAGTAAATCTTAAAAACTAAAATAGAAACCCTCTGAATTTAAAAAAAAATAAAATGTATTGTTTTAATGTATTGTTTAATTGATAAATTTGAGGCAGGGAAGGGCAGGCTGAAATTTAATTAACTAAACAACCATAATGTTCCTAACCATTATTAAGAAAAACTTTATGCCAATAAATTTGAAATTTTAACCAACATGGATAAATTCCTAAACACACACAGTTATCAAAATGGACAAAAGAAGAACTAGAAAACCTGAATAGTCCTATTAACTATGACTGAATCTTTTAATTGAAACCTCCCTTCAAAATATCTCCAGGCCACATGGCTTCTTACACCAATCTCTTCCAAAAATAAAGAAAAATATTCACAACTTCTTATACGAAGTCAGACTAAAATTGCTATTAAAACCCATCACAAAATTTAAAAAGTTAAAAAAAATTTTTTTTAATCTAAAAACCCATCACAGGCTTTAAGAAAGGGAAATAAAATCCCAATTTCATTCATGAAAAGATTTAAAAATCTTATATAAATCATTATTATACCAAATCCAGGAATATTAAAAAAAAAGTAGTACATCATGCCCAAATAAGATTTATTTAAGGAATACAAGGTTGGTTTAACGTTAGAAAATCAATGTAATTAACATTAATAGGATAAGGGAGAAAATCATAATATTCACATCAAGAGATGGAAAAAATATTTGATAAAACTCAACATCCATTCATGACTTGAAAAAGACCCCAGGCAAAATAGGAATAAAAGAGACTTTTCTTAATATGATCAAGGGTATCTTCAAAAAAACTACACAAAACATTATACTCAATAACGAAGTTATAAATATGTTCTCTGAGTTCGGGAACCAAGGAAGGATTAGCCACTATCCTCACTGCACTTCCACACAGTACCAGAGCTTCTAGCCAATGCAGTGATGGAAGAAAGAGAAATAAGAGGTATATGAATTAGAATGAAAACAATAGCACTATCATCATTTGTAAATAATGGGATTATATATTAAGAAAATCCAAAATAATGTTCAGATAAACTATAATAATTAATGAGTGAGTTTAGTAATATATCTGTATACAAGGTCAATAAATAAGAACTAGTCTTTCAGCCAATAATTAGAATATGAAATTTTAAACTACTACTTATAAGAACATAAAATATCAACTATCTAACAAAAGATGTTCAAAGTCACAAAGTATTATTGAGAAAAAATAAAGACATAAATAAATGGAGAGATGTACCATGCTCACTAATCAGAAAACTCAGTATTATAAAGATACCATTCCCTACAAATTAATCTGTATTTTCAATGTAATACCAATCAAAATCCCAACCAGTTCTGGGTTTGTTTGTTAGCTTGTTCAGTTTTGGTTTTGGTTGATCTTAAAATCAATATGGAAATGCAAAGGATCTTAAAATTAATATGGAAATGCGAAGGACTGAGATTTGGCAAGTTATTCATGTAGAAAAATAAAATCAACGAATTTGTTCCACCAGATATAAAGATTTACATAAAGCTAAAATAAACAGTGTGCGACTGGCCCAATGAAAAACAAATATATCAGTGCAAGAGAATAGAGTTCCGAAGCATATTCTCACATTTATGAATACTTGATTTATGATGTGAGGAAAGAACTACTTTTCAATAAATAGCACTGGGTCATTTGGACATCCATGCAGAAGATAAAGTAAAATGTGACTTTTTACACATCTCACATACAAAATGTGTGATGTGGGTTAATAGAACTAAATAAGAAAAGACATCAATAAGAGCTTTTAGAAGATAATACAAGAAGATAGTTTCATGATCTCAAGTTAAGGAAAGCGTTTTCAACAGACCCAAAACTCACTATTTCAAAAATTAATAAATTTGACTAAATTAAAATCAAGAACTTTTTATATATGCAAACCTTTAAGAGAGTAAGAAGGGAAGTCACAGAGTAAAAGATATTTGTAATACTGACCAAAAAAGGAGGGTGGAGCCTTGAACAGGAACTTCATGAAAGAGAATATCCAAATGGGTAATAAATATATTGAAAAAGTGTTCAACCCCACTATGCGTCAGAAAAATCATAATGAGATACCATCCTATCCCATCCCTGTGACTAAAATTTAAAAGACTAAAAACAAATTGTGTTATTAAGGAATCAGGCAAAGGGAATGGTGGTATATTTTTAAAGGAATATAAACTGGTAGAAGCATTCTTCAAAATATGTTTAATATCTATTGAAGTTAAAGATATAAATTTCCAATTCCACTCCTAAATCTATACCCATCATAAATGCATGAATGTATGTGCCAAGAAAATATTCGAGCATATTAATAGCAATACTGTTCATAAGAGCCAAAATATCATAGCCAAAAACAGCATATAAACCAACTGTCCATCAGAGTAGTAGAAAAGATAAACTGTAGTATATCGATAAAATGGAATACTATACAGCAATGAAAATGAACATAATGCTTAATGAGGGACACCAGACACAAAAAAAAACCATATATTATAGGATTCTTTTCATATAAAACTCAAAAATAGTCCAAATAAAACCGTGGCGTTTAGGTGAGAATAGAGAAAAGAAAGAAACTCATTGCAATAAAGCAGAAGAGTTGCTTGTGAGAGGAAGGAGTGTTGTACCTGAAAATAGGCAATGGGGACTTCTGGGTGCTGGCAGTATTCTATAGGAAAGATGGAAATGTGGTGATGGTGAGACAGGCGTTGACTTTATAATTCATTAAAGTCTATACTTGTATTTTTTGGCAATAAATAAATACCTGCACAAAACTAAAGGAAAGGACAAAAATATACAAGGAATATAGAAACAAAGAAATCAAAAGTGGCCAAGACAGCAGAATCAATTAATAGATACTTATTGCATGTTCACTACATATCACTCACTGTGCTAGGGGCCAGGATGATAAATAGTGAGGAAAACAGATGTGGCTTTTGTCCTTATGAACTTCAGAGAAGACAGGCATTAGCCAAATAGTCATCCAAATAAATTCTTAACCATGATATGTCCTATGGAAAAAATAAAGAGCATGGTACTAGAGCATAAAACAGGGAAACCTAATCTGGTCTTGGATGTCAGGGAAGATATCCTACAGAGACATTTGAAATGAGTCAAAAAATGAATGTGAATTAATAAATGTAGGAGGAGGAGAGTGTTTCAGGCAAAAGTTGAGGAGTATTTTTGAACAGTTCATAAGATCTTCAAGGCCAGCAGGGAGACAAGAATGGGTAAGGCAAAAAGAAAAAAAAAGGGTAAGAGTGATAGGATGTAGGCATGGGATGGGCAAGGATAGAAGGAGAGAAAGCAGAGCAGATGGCTGAATTTAGCACACTGCATCATGACCAAGCAGGACTTATTCCGAAATAAGGAAGGTTAGCATTAGGAAATTTGTTACTAAATTACACCAAGTGATCAAAAGAAGTAATTTAGGAGAAAGAAATATTTTTCTAAATTAGGGGATTATATAGTGTTGAATGAATCAGAAGATTTTCCACGTGCATTTCTTTCTGAAAGAATTACCTGAGGAAATACTCTAGCAACATGATATAAGTCCAAGAAAAAGAAAATTATATGAAAGAGTCTAAGTGAAAGAGAAAAATGTAAGGAATAATACAAAGAGTAATCAGTGAAGATAAAATTTTATTTATAATTAAAACTAAATAACTATTGCTAAGTTAACTACTTTACTTAAGAAAATGTTAAAGATACAATGCCTAAGAAAGTTGGTACAGTATTAAAACACAAAAACAACAAAAATCTGCATATAAAATCCAAATAATTAAATTTAAAAAAGAGAGTGGGTGGTAGCCAGTAGAAAGGAAATAAAAGAGACGCTAAGGAGCTTATTTTGTTCACAAAAGGGAGGTTACAAAACTGCTTAACTCTAGACATTGGTAGAAAAACATAGATTTCAAAATGTTTGTTAAGAATTTAAGGACAACCATTACAAAAATAAGCATATGTGAGTGTATATGTATACATTATAGTGCTTTGGTAGTTATACATATATATGTCTGTCTGTGTGTATATGAACGTGCATAACTGCCAAAACACTAAAGAAAAAAATGGTACAATCAATCCTAAGGAAAACAAGAGCAAAAAACATGAACTATAATGTCATGAACAATTTCAAACATATCAGCATTCACAATAAATATTATCTATATGTACTGACATGTAAACCTATCTAATAATATATCTATAAGGAGAACTTGAGATTTCAAACTACTCACCTTAAAATACAACCAATGAGGTTCTAAGGATTTAACTTGATAAGCATTATTTACTGGATAAGCATTATTTACTTGCTAGGCCTTTCTTAATAGATATATATCTTAATTATATATATATATATATTCATATAATATATATCAAATTTTATGATCTCCAGAGACTACAAATTTTTCTCAAACATCAACAAAATGACCAAACATGAAGTCACAAAAAAACACAGTATTAATGCAAAAGGAATTATATATTTCATAATCTCTGACCATAATGTATTAAAACTTAAAGTTAAAAATGATAATATGGGAACCAGCTGTGGCTCAATTGGTTGGGCTCTGGTTTACCACATGGGAGGCCCCGGGTTCGGTTCCCAGGGCCTCCTGGCGAAGGCAAGCCGCGGAGCGGTGAGCTGACACAGCACGGGGAGACAAGCAGACACAGAAAGACGCAAAGCAAAAATGAACACAGCGAGCACAAGCAGCAAGGGGGGGATATATAAATAAATAAAAATAAATCTTTAAAAAAAAATAAAAATGATAATATTATGAATGTGATTATAAGGAAATTGTAAAATCGTAAATAATTCTTGGGTAAAAGAGAAAATTGAAACTAAAACTACATTCCATTTAGAAAAAAATATCAACAAGTATATAATAAAACCTTTGCAATAAAAACTGTACTCTGGGGGGGGGAATCACAGCTGTAACTCTTTTTCTTTTTCTTTTCAAACAATTAACTAGCATTAACTCAAGTCAACTGAAGTTAACTCAAGCAGTTAGAAAATTAAGAACAAATTAAGCCTAAAAAGAATATAAAAATTTTAGAAATTATTTGGTTTTTATGGTATAATCTAGTAAAGTGAGCATACTAGGACCCTGTAATTCCACACCTAAGTATTTATCCTGGATAATCTTTAGCATGGACATACCAAGAGACAGATAAATAAAATATAAATGAAATAGTCATATACACATTGTATGTAATAGCAAAATATACACATACACAAAAAGAAAGAAACTGAAATCATCCCAAAGGTCTATCCACTATAGAATGGATAAATTCCATACATTTTTATGTTTGCATATTTGAATATTATATACTGTGTTTTATATTTGTGTATTATATACTGCATAATTTTACTATTTTGTGTATTATATATTTGACCATACATTCCTTCATTCATAAAAGAAATATCATACTCTAGGGAAAATGAGCTAAAGTACATACATTAATATGAATTCCTCTCAAAACCATAATGATGGGCAAAAAGCAAGATGCAGAAAAATTCATACAATTTGATTTAAATTCTGTAAAGTTCAAAAAACAGGAAAAGTTAGGAAATGTGTAAATATGTTCTAAAACTAGAACATAAATATGTTCTAAAACTAGAAATTCAAGGAAATAACTAAAACAAAATTCAGAAGAATATTTATCTCTTGGCAAACACTGAGGAAAGCACAAATAGAGGGCCAAAACAGACAGTCTACTTTTTAGACTCTGTGGTTAAGATACTTGTATTATTAAATCATATCTATACATTGAATATGTACTTGTTTGTGTGTTATAGATTTCATGATTAAAACTATAAATGAAGTATTTGAAGGAATAATGATGAATAAAAAACAAGAGCAGGAAAACAGTGAAATGGGAATGTAATGCTAAAAGTTGACTGTATGAAAAAAATCCAGTATAAGAGGCAAACCTCTGGCAACCCCAAAAGATGAAAAAGAGGAAAAACACAAATCTACAACTTTAGGAAACAGAAGAAGAGCACAACCAAATATATGAAAGGGACATTTTGAAAATATAAGACAAAACTATTTGCAATTGTTCAAATAAATGTCAAAATAACAATAATATGAATGGTTTATTAAATATAAATTACCAAAAAATCATCAAGAATAGAAAATATGAAAAAGAAATCAAGTCATTTAAAATGTTATCAAAAACTGTCTCAAAAAATATTCCAGACCTAGAAAATATAACCAACTTCCTTCAAAAACCATTCAAGAGAATGAAAGAAAAAAGCAGATAAATGGGACCTCATCAAAATTTAAAACTTCTGTGCTTCAAAGAAAGTGAAAAGTAGCCTGTGCAATGGGAGAAAATATTTAGGAACCACATATCCAATAAAAGTTTAATATCCAGACTATATAAAGAAATCCTACAACTCAACAATAAAAAGACAATCCAATTAAGAAACAGGCAAAAGATCTGAATAGACATTTTTCCAAAGAGGAAATACAATTGGCTAAAAAGCACATGAAAAGATGCTCAACATCAATAGCTATGAGGGAAATGCAAATCAAAACCACAACGAGATGATATTTCACACCTACTAAAATGGCCACCATTGAGAAAACAGAAAACCACAAGGGTCGGATAGGATGTGGGAAAATAGGAACACTAAGTCACTGCTGGTGGGACATAGAACGGCGTAGCCACAGTAGAAGACAGCCTGGCAGCTCCTCTGGAAGCCAAGTATAGAACTGCCATATGACCCCTCAGTCCCGCTCCGAGTAGTATACTCAGAAGAACTGAAAGCAGGGATGCAAACAGACATTTATTTCCACACCAATGTTCATAGCGGCATTATTCACAATTGCCAGAAGATGGAAATAACCTAAGTGTCCATTAATCGATGAATGAATAAACAAAATGTGATATATACATACAACAGGACATTATTCAGCTGTAAGAAGGAATGATATCCTGATGCATGCAAGAGCGTGGATGAAATAAGCCAGACACAAAAGGACAAATGTTCTGTGGTCTCACTAATATGCATTAATTGTAATGGGCAAACTCATGGAGGTAAAACCTAGAGCAGAGGTTACCAGGAGATTGAACAAGGGTGGAGAACGGGGAGCTGATGCTTAATGTGTACACTATTGTGACTGCAATTAACGGCGCTGATTAATGGGTGTGATTATGGTTGACAGGGGAAGTTCAGGGTCATATGTGTCAAGAAAAGGAAAGCTGGATAGAGGATAAACTTGGGACTGTATAACATAGTGATCCTGGTTGTGGATAACTGTGGTTAATAGTACAAATATAAGAATGTTCCTCCTTGAACTAGAATTGTACATCACTATTACAAGGTGTTAATAGGGTGGTATATGGCAAAAATTAATGCAAACTGTGGACTACAGTTAACAGGAATATTGCAATACTTTCTCATCAACTGTAACAAAGGTACTATACCAGTGCTAGGGTTAATAATAGGATGGTTTAAGGGGTATGACATTTTTCTTTTTGTAGTAATGAAAATGTTCTAAAATTGATTGTGGTTATGAATGCACAACTCTGTGATTATACTGAGAGCCATGAATGTGCACTTTGGATGGATTGTATGGCGTGTGAATAAAATTATTTTAAAAAATCATTCAAAGGAAAATTGACATGTTGTATAAACTATTCCTGAAAACAAGAAAAAATAAAAGGTTAATCTATTAATTTCATGAAACCAGTATTATCCTGACATTAAAAACTTGACTAAATTAGCACAACACAAAAAGGAAACCACCAACTAATCACATTTTTTAATATCAACACTAAATTCTAAACACACACAGCAGCTGGCTGAACTTAGCAGAATATTAAAAGAAAAAAAAAGCATTGTCACCAAGCATGATTAGTCCAAAATATGGAAAGTTGGCCTTAGGGAATCTGTTACTAAATTACATCAAGTGACAGAGAGGAAGATTTTAAGATTATCTCAATAAGTATCAAAAAAAATTTAATAAAATGGCATATTCATTCCTTGTTAAAGTGAAAGCAAAAATAGGAAAAATAATACCTTAATATTAACAGATATTAATTAACATGAAAAATAATACCTACCTTATATCAATAGCCACTGCCTTAATTAAGGGAGAAACAAAAGGAATTTTTAATAAATCAAAAGCAAGACAAGAATGTCTGCTATCATACTATTATTCAGCATTTTCTGGCAATTCTAGCTAATAAAGTAATAGAAAATATATGAGGGTATAACCAATAGAAAGGCCAGGTAAGATTAATATTATCTGAAGGTGATATGACTATCCACATACAATTCTCAAAGGAAAGGAATGAAATAAATTAGACTAATAAGAATTCAGAAGGTGAGCGGTTATGAAACAAATATTAAGAAACAACTGCCATTCTAAAATATAAACAGAAACAATAATAAATAATAAATGGAAAATGACGCTCTTTTAAAAAGCAACAAATATTTAAACTACCTAGAAATGAACTTAAGATCTTTATCAAGAAAACTAGACCACTTTACTATGGAACATAAAAGCAAGTTTTAATAAAGGAAAAGAAATATCATGTTCTTGAATGAGAAGACAATATTACAAAGATGTTAACTTTCCCAAAGTGATCTATAAATTTAATGCTAATTAAAAGAAGAACCATACTGGATTTTATTTCAGAACCTCAGCACTAGTAATAACTAAAACATTTTGAAAAGAAGAATTATGAAAGTGGACTTGAACTACCAAATTATAAAATATA
>PVKH010024413.1:0-13633 GCA_004027955.1 Chaetophractus vellerosus
CCGCCATGGGCGGGCCGGAGCCGCCGTGGGCAGGGCAAGAAGCTGCCACGGACAGGGCAAGAGCCGCCACGGGCAGGGCAGGTTGCCCGCGGATGGAGCGCAGCCAGCCACCCGTGAACTGAAGCAAGCGCCGGCCGTGAACGGACGCAGAGACCGCCCACAAGCGGGGAAAGCCGCGCCTGCGCAGTGACCACTCTCGGTGCGTTGCCGCAGCGGGGGGAAGGGGAGATATGTAATAAAATAAATAAATCTTTAAAAAAAAAAAGATTTTCTATATTGGATTCAAAGTATATGTGAAAGAGGAAAATATCTTTTAAGAGCTAGTAAGAATGAAGTAATTACTAGGAGAATGCTATTAACATCTCCAACCATGATAATTGCTTTGTCCATTTTTGCCTTCATTTCAGTTAGATTTTTAAAATAATTTTGAAATTCTGTTATTAGATGCAAAATATTCAAGATTGTTTTGTCTTTCTGAAAATTTACTCTGTTATTAAGAAATATTCCTCCTTTTCTCTATTTTTCCCACTTTTATATTTAATTTGTCTGACATGAATACAGCCACATAATTTTAAAATTATACTTACTATTTTCATTTTACAACATTTTCCTCCTTTTACTTTTAAATTTTCTGTGACTTTCTAAAACTCTACCATTAGTGATATAGTTGGGTCTTCACTTTTCTCACAGTTTGGCAGTCTCTGTTGTTTAGATAGAATATTTATTAATTAATGATACTGCTGGATATCATTCTATTATTTTTTGTATTAAATAGCCAATGTCTTTAAAAGAGGATAAGAGAAAGAAAAATAGTATAATTCATATATTTAGCCCACAATTTTACCACTTCCAATGTTTTTATACTTATAGACTTGAGTTTGCATTTAGTGTCATTTCCTTGAACCTGATGAAAGGAAATCTTTCTATTTTTCTGTTGAGATTTCCCCATCTGCTCACTCATTCTGAACATATTTTTCTTTAAGTTCTTGAAACTATTAGTAATAGATGCTTTAAAGTCCTTTGTATGCTTGACTCAACTTAGTTTGTTTATATTGGCTGCTTTTGATGTTTACTTTGGGTCACATTTTTCTTTACTTTTTTTCTTTATATGTACTAATTTATTTTGTAACATACTGCATGTTGTGAATGATGCATTCTAGAAGTGGAATTCAATTGTCTTTCCAGTTAAGAGTTCTAATTTTAGTCTAGCAACCAGTGCAATGCTGGCTAATCATCTTGAATTTGTGGTGGCTTCGTTTAATTTTTTAAAAAAATCAGAGTCCTGTTTCAATTTTGGCCTTAGGTTTAAAGTGGTTCTAAAGTCTTGGGATATAGACTTGTACTGCTAAAGCACATTGCTTTCCTGAAGCTTCAGTGGAAAGGACAAGTGTTTCAAAACCCCTCTAATTTAGCAGGACTCAAACTCTAAAACCTGTTTCCTCTGTAATAAGCATCAGTTGAAAGCTCTGCTAAACTTTCTTAGTCTCCCAGCAATTGCTCTCCCCTTGGCTATTTTTTGAATTCCCCACTGTGCATACAGTTGAAGGTTTGTGCAAATATTTGTGGAAAGTACAAATGCAAATTGTTGGGCTCAGAACTTTGTGGTTTGTTCTCTTCTTAGATTTCCTCCCTCAATTTTCATCTGATCTGGAATCCATGAACCCCATTCTCTGATAACTCAAATTAAAAAAGACTGGATTTCTGCTAAAAATCTAGATGATTTGCATACCCAAGGGTAAGTCATGCAAAAATGTATTTCATCCAGGGCAATTCTCTTTTGATGCATCCTTCTCTACAGTCTCTCCTTGCTTTTGGTCACTGTAATGGTTTGACAGTTTTATGTAATTATGAATTCCAAAAATATAAATTGAATCATGCTTGTAAACTGATCTGTTATTCCGGGAATGATTAGGTTATGATTAGGGTGTTAACTGGGCCACAGTCAGCAGGGCGTTGAGCCCTGCCCCTCAGCGGATGTGGTCCCAAGTATAAAAGGCAAGGCCAAAGACAGAGGGAGCAAATTTGAGAAGCAGATTTGAGAAGCAGTTCTGATGTTGGAGAGGAGCACCCCAGGAGAAGACAAGTGAGTCATTCGCCTGATAGCCTACAGCTGCAGCCCTGGGAAGAGAAGAACCCAGAAAGCCTGAACCCTGGCAAACGTTGGCTGTTGTCTTGCTCTAACACGTGGACTTTGGTGAGGGAAGAAACTTATACTTTGTGGCCTGTTAACTGTAAGCTTCTATCCCAAATAAATACCCTTTATAAAGACCAACCAATTATTGGTATATATTGCAAAGGCACCCCTTTGGCTGACTAATACAGTCACTCTCCAGCTCCTCCTAATAGATTTTTTTTTTAACAAAGTTTCTGTGTTCAGAATTTTCATGGCAGTTATGAAAATGAATCAGAGAGTTTGGTTCAGCTTCAGGGAATATAGTTAAATGATGGCTTCAGCTGCTATCTTTCTGGAACCACCAAGACATTTATTCCAAGAGCATGCTCATCATGGGCTTCTCCCAGACAGTGGCAGAGTACAGTAAGGGTGCAAATGCAGACCCATTCCTGTAAGAAGTCATACTTCTCAACTAGAAAACTTTGACTTGAGAGCTCTTAGTTTGCCAGGCTGTTATAAATGCCACAGAATGTGTTGGCTTAAAAAATGGAAATTTATTGTTTCAGAGGCTAGAGGGCTTGTTTCTTTCTGGGTTCAATAGCATCCTGATGCTGGCTTGTTACAATCTTTAGGGTTCCTTGGCATTCCATCACATAATGATGTCCTGTCCTTTCTCTTCTGGCTTTCCACTTACTTCCTACTTCTAGCTCTTCTCTGTGGCTTTCCCTTTAGAAGGCCTCCAATTATCCAGATTAAGGTCCATCCTCATTCAGTTGGGCCACACCTTAACTAAGAGGAATGTGGATTAAGATTAAGAACATCTTTTTTCTGGGGTACATAACTCAATTTACCACATACTCCCCATCAGCCTGTCCGAAACCTAGAACTTCAATGAGTCTAAGAATTTTCCTATTCATCATCCTTCTTTCTTTCTCTCCTTCAGAAGGACATGCCCTGCATCACAGTGTGATATCTCTCCCTACCTTCTCCAGCTTCCTCTCTTTAATATTTCACCAGCATTGTACTGACAAATCTATTACATACTTAATCCTGTTATTGAGTTTGTTTCTCAGAATGCCTCATCTATCACAATTGGTACAAGGAGTAGTCCAAGGAAACAGGCAGTAAGATGACTAACTCACCACCTGGAAAGCAAATAAGACAGCATCCTAAGTGGTATATGGTACACAAATTGTTCCTAGCACAAGTTGTCAGCCCAAATGGTAAATTTTTCATCAGTAGTGATGTTTAAACATGCCCAAGTGGTAGAGAAATGCTCTTGTAGGAACAATGCTTTATAATTTGAAAGATATGGAGGGAAATACCTACAAAGAGAGTGGAGTTTGATTATTACTTCTGTTTTATTGATGACTTTCAGAGGGATAAGCAGAAAATATGGGACAACATACAGTTAAGGGCTAAGGGTAAGAGCCAAGGGGCATCTTTGGTAAATTATAAAGAGCTCCTTTTCTCCTGAAGAGGAGAAAGCAGATGGGATTGAAGAGCTGACTGAAAACCTGAGAGATTAACAGTGCTTCAGAATCATTTATATACTCAGCAAAGGAAGATCTGTTATGCTAAGTTCAGGACTCTGGTTTGGAAAACCTGAGACTCTGAAATGGGATGGGTTCATCTGTATAGATGCCTGAAGTTGTTGGCTCTGCAGATCCCCTTGAACCACCAAAAGTGAAGAGGTATCTTATCCTTTCCTAGTAAGGGCTAGTTTTTTCCCCATGCAGATGGTTCTCATCAGTAAGGCAACAGTTGCCCCATTCAGGAGCTCACCTTACCTAGTGTAGCTCCTGACTTCCATGTCTGAAAGGGCTTTTTCTCTCCATATTACCAGGTTTGTGTCATTCTCAGTCTATAAGGGAAGAAAGTTTGTACAGTAAAGAAGGTCAAAAAAATTAGCAAATAACTGCCAGCAGGAATCAAGACATCACCCCTGTGACTGAATGTCTTAGTTTCCTAAAAGCTGCTGGGAGCAATATTCCAGAAATAGGTTGGCTTTTACAATGAGAATTTATGAGATTGAAAGTTTACAGTTCTGAGACTGTGAAATGTCCAAATTAAGGCACCATCGGACATGCTGTCTCACTGAAGTTGGCTGCTGGTGATCCTGGACTCCTGCCATGTGGCAAGACACAATGGTGTTTCTGCTGGTCTGGGTCTCTGCCTCCTCTTCTAGGCTTACTTTTCCCTCAAGCTCAGCTCTGGGTGATCAGGCATATGGCTGGTCTCTCCCCTCTCCTCCAGGCTTCAACTTTTCCAACCTCACTAGGTTTCTCTGTCTCTGCTACTTTTTCTCTGTGTGTCTCTGCTTTCAGTTCTCCTGTTTATAAAGAACCCCAGCAAGAGGGCCAAGACCCACCCTAGGTCACATTTCACTGAAGCCATCCAATCAAAATTCCCTAAAGTGAATCCAGTCCAATCAAAGGGTCCCATGCCCACAGGAATTAATTAGCTTCAAGATGATATTTTCTGGAATAAAGAAAGCTTCAAATTGTCACACAGGATAAGCCAGATTTTGTTGACTTGGGGATACTTCCTTGGAACGGAGTACTTAAAACCCTTGCTAGGACCCCAGAGGACAGGGAAAACTTACCTTTAGTGTGGATTCTAGAGGCATGGAAAAAGATATGGCCAACGCTGTGTGAAGTGGAATTGCTTGAGCTTCTGTGCAGTTGGTAGAGAATTGAATAAAGAGACTGAGAGAAGTTGGCAGGCTGGAAAACCCATCCAATTTTATGTCCCATGGGAAGCCATTCTTTAAGACCATCAAGAATGCATTGGTGAGAAAAGCACCAGCATCCCTAATAAGTTCAATGGTAACTCTCCTCTGCAGACTTGGTCTGAGGTAGGAAAGGTGTTGGTGACATAAGTAGGCTCAATAACACCCATGGAGGTGATAGAGCCCTGAAATAATAGAGGCCAGGTAACAATGATTATTTGTCAGACCCAGGAGGCTGCAATTACCATATGACTGGCAAGAATGGAGAGGTAGCCAAGAGACTTTACATGTAGGGAATTGTAGAGGTGGTTAATGGAGCATGGTGTTCCCACAGGCAAAATAGATAGTTAGCCAACAATGGTGCTACTGAAGCCCTACAACCAATGAAAGGCAAGAATGGAGGGACAGGCAGCTGAAGGAATTTGTCCCAATAAAAGGTTATGATCCTTTTCTTACTTCCCAAACTTGAGACAATTTTTAGCCCTAGAACACATTGAAGAAGTTTCTTCGTCCCTAGGAGAAATGATCTTATACCATTGTGGCATGTTTATACTGTAATGGTTCTCTCAGTCCTTCCTCAAAGGGAAGAGTGGCAATTCATTTGGGTGATGGTGCACTGGGGAAAAGGGGAAACTCAGAAATTTTGAGGACTACTTAAACCGGTGTAAATTTATATCCAAAGACTCAAAGCTTCTTTAAGTTTCCCCTGTTAGAGTGGGGATTTAAGAGGGGAATATAATAAATGGAGTCCTGGCTAAAGTGCAGCTCATAGTGGCCCCTCTGGATCTGTGAAACCATGTGGTAGTCATTTCCTTAGTCTCTGAATATAAAATTAGAAATGATATACTTGGCAGGTGAAGTAACCACCACAGTTTTTCTTTGGCCTTTGGAGCAAGAGCTATCATAGTGGGGAAGACCCAGTGGAAACCTCTGAAACTTTCCATCCCTTGGACCCTCCTGGCTGAGGTAAGAATCTAAAACCAATATCACATTCTGTGGGAGTGGTAGTAACCATTGAAGACAAAGGATGTCAGTGTGGTGGTCCCTCTAAATGTGTATTAAATCGGCCAGTTTTGCCCTTATAAAAATCAGATGGATGCTGGAGAATGACTATAGATCTCAATTGTGGATACTGTGTTGGAGTTAGTATCATTAGAGCAGATTAATAAAGTCTCAGGTACATGGTATGTGGTTATTGAGTTAGCAAATGCATTCCACTCTATTTCAATTTGAAAAGAAGATCATAAATAGCATGCATTGACATGCATTGGACAACAATATTAATTTACAGTGCCTCAGTCCTATGTCAATTCTCCCAACTGCTGTCATAATACAGTTCAAAAATATCTGGACTTCCTGGACATCTCACAGAACATCACACTGATAATTTATGTCAAGGACATTATGGTGTTTATACTGGATGGATAAGAGGTGGCTAATAACTGGAGGCCTTGGTAAGGCACCCATGCTCCAGAGGGTGATATAAACCCTATGAAGATTCAAGGACAATTATAGTGAAGACTTTAATTATCTAGTGTTCAGGGCATGCTACAATTCAACCACAGAGAGAAAGACAAATTCCTGAATCTTGTATCCTCTATCACAAGGAAGGAAATACATCCCATAGGAGGCCTCTTTAGATTTTATGGGCACTAAATTCCACATATAGGTATACTTCTTTAGTCTGTATACTAGGGGATACAAAAGACTCTCCACTTTCACTGGGATCTGGAGCACTAAAGGGCTCTGGTGGGTCCAGACTGTGGTGCAAGATGTCGGGCCTTTGGGTCAGATGAACTGGCAGAGCCTATAATTTTGGAAGTGTTAGTGGTGAAAAAAGATGCAGGATAGAGTTTATGGAAATTCACAGTGGGAGATTTAAAATCTCTGGGATTATGAAGCAAGGCCTTGTCATACACAATAGAGTATGATGTGTCTTCTGAGAAATTGTTCCTAGCATGTTATTATGTCTTGGTAGAAAAAGAATGTTTGACCATGGGCCATTTTAAGTGACCTTGCATCTGTAACTGCCCATTATGAGCTGAGTTCCATTTGATTAGTCAAGTCATAATGTGAGATTGGCCTAGTAGTGGTCCATCATAAATTAGAAATGGAATTTCTGGGATGAAGCTTTGAGCAGAACTAGCAAGCACAAGAAAGCTTCATGAGCAGATAGATTAGACCTTCATATCAATCACCAGTTGCACCACAGTTGCACAGTTTACATTATAGTTGTCCCTCCCCTTGACCATACCTTATCATTCATTTTGTGTGGAAGGAGAAGTGACCTGTGGTGAAATTATATAGATTTTTGCGCAATCATGTGATCTTCTGGAATGTTTAGAAAATAAGAGACAAAGAGGTCTGGTGGAAAGACATATGAATGGATATGTGGTTTTAGGCATGAACTATGAAAACTCTTGCATCTTATGTCAATATCCACCAGAAAACTTCTAACATGGAGGAGGAACTGAACTACAGGGTAGACAAAATGATTTGGGTAGCTGAAGCCAGTCTTTGTCATTGTTCACTTCAGAGCAAAACACATAAATTAAGTGACCATAGTCATAGAGATGGAGGCCACATATGGGTCCAACAGCATGTTCTTACACTTATTAAGGGCACTCTATGCATTGTTACCTCTTAATATCCAATATTTGGATATTAATGGAAGATGGAAGATGAACAATGGAAGATGAACACTGAGCTCTCGATATGGTGCCATTCTTCGAGTAGACTAACTGGCACTCCATGGCAAGTCAACTACATTAGGTTCTTTACATCTAGAAGGGTCAGCAGTTCATCTTCAAGGGATAGATACCTATTTCAGATATAGGATTTCATTTTCTGCCCTCAGAGCCTCTGTCAGTACTATCAAAGGATGTAAGGACTGCCTGATTCACAGGCATGGGATCACACACAACATAACATCCAACCAGGGAAACTACAGAGGACATGTGGAAATGAACTCATGACCCTGAGATCTATTAGTTATACTACATACTCCGCCACTCAGAAACAGCTGGTATCATAGATTGCTAGTTAGCCTGAGGCATAACTGTTTCATTAGCTTGGAATAGAAATGTTAGAAGGATGGGGTTTCATATTTCTGGATACAATATATGCATATATGGGTGCTGTATTCCCAAGAGGAAGAATGCATGCGTTCAGGAACCAAGGAATGGAAGCAAAAATGGTCTCACTCACTATTACTCCCAATCACCCTGAAACTCTGTTATGCAAGTTTGGAGGCTCTGGTCCTCAAAAGGAGCACTACCTTGTCAAAGGACACATCCAGGGTACCAATGAACTACCAACTATGGTTATTGCTGAGGCATTTTGGTCTCCTGTGTCCTAGGTCTAACCCATGAAGAGTCATCATGGCAGGGGTAACTGACTCTGATTAGCAGGAGGAAGTAGGATGCCTTTACACAACTGGAGCAGTAAGGAATCTATATGGAATCCAGATGATCTAAATGGGCATTGTGTAGTACTCTCTTGACCAATTGTAACTGTGAATGAACACATAGAGCAACCTCATCTTGAGAAAGGATCAGACTATCAGAAATGAAGGCTTGGGTCATACTACTAGGCAAACCATAAAATCATATATAGTTGAGGCTGGTGGTAATTTACAATGGAGAGTGTATGAGCAAGAAGAGGCTTTGAGACTAACTTTAGTGACAGGGCTGTAATTTATCACACTAAGATGCTTTTCCTTTGTTCTTCCATTAGGATGAAATGTCCACAAGAATCTGAAGGATCTTCTCCCTGAAGCTGTGTGAAGTACGTCTGTGTGGTACAAGGGAACTTGTTGGCAGTGGAAATGAAGTACTTAGATATCCTACTGTGAGGAGCATAAATGATGACCACAAATGCTGCCCTTCTGGATCCAAGATCAAACTTCTCAATTTCTCTTGGGCTTCTCCCAGACAATGACCAAGTCCAGCGGGAGTACCAATGCAGGCCCATTACTGCAAGATGTGTCTTTGACTTGATGACTCTCTGTCAGCTTGGATAAAACTTTCTTAGAACTGCATTATAGCCTAAGATTCTTTATGTCAAACACCTTCCGTTCTCCTCTCCTTCACAGGAGTAAGATGTGCTTTGGGGTACGAAGGCTTTTTTTGCCTTCTCTGGTTCCACCCCTTTTCCTTCACAATGTTTTCTTCAGTACATCTTTTTATGTTTAATCTTGTCTTGGTGTCTGCTTCTCAGAGGACCTGAATTAATGTAGTTTATAATTTTTATCTGCAAGGGAATTAAATCTGATGTGGGCTACTCTGCGATTGCCAGAATTGGAACACTGACATTTTTCTTAACCTTATTATTTAAAAATTAATTCACCAGGCTTTCCTTGAGAGCTTTATTCACTTCTAAATACCGATGAGCAAAAATATCCACTTTTTCACAGCAGTTTGCATACACTAGCTTAATAATTTGTGCCACTGGTATTCTGATCAAAGTATGTGCTCAATGAGGGCAGAACTTAGCATAATATCTACAACTGGGATGATAATTAAATGCTTATTGAATGAAGAAAGAAAGAAGACAGGGTTGGTACTTATAAGAAGATTTGGTGTAAGAGTGGAGACAGTCTTCTTTAATGGCACAGGATGAATAGTCACAACACAGTGCAACGAGGATAATACAGAGCAATTCTGCCTGGATAGGTTGAAAAAGATATTAAAGAGACAATGATCTTGTAACTTCGACTTGGATAAAATTAGCTTTGTTAGATGTGGAAGGGACAAAAATGTCCATCCATTTGATGGGAAATAACTTGAGCAAATGAGTAGAACAGGTGATTCAATTCCACCTGCATCAGGTTCACCTGGGATAGATGTTAAAAATTAACATCCATTAATTAATTAAAATGTGGGGAACCTGGCCTGTTTTGGGGATAGGACCCACAGTTTGTCTTGGACAGTTTTGGAGGAAAGGGTTTTTTTAATTTTTTAAAAATTTTGCCTTCCTTTGTGAAAGGGAGGGGAAGAGTAAACAGATGATGGTACCTGGTTGGGGAAAGGGGAGTATGCACTGCCATATTTATCTTATTTTTATTATTATTTTTTCTAATTGGTGCCTGAACTTTTCTAATTGGAATTTGAGGCCCCTAAGCTGGCATCAACCCCAGCTCATGCTCATTCTTTCCTTCCCTCCACTTCTCCCCCACTGTCTTTCATATAGTAACCCAGAAATAAAGATTTTTTTTGTCCATTTTTTTTAAACTCAGATTCTGTAAATGGTTCTTATAGTAACAAATAAAAAGCCGTGTTTACTTAAAAAAAAAACAGATCCTCATAAGCATAATCTTTGTGTGTGGAGCTGAGGAATCTGCATTTTCACTGGAAAGTTGGAGATATGTACTGCACCATGGTGGCTGTAGATAGATGTGAGTCAAGCACCTTGGCCTAATTTTTAAAGTAAGGCAGTTTTTCTGAGACTAGTTGAAAATTTCTAGATGCAAGGGTTGGCTACCTATTTTTGGCAGGAAGACTTTATGAGCTGCAACTCTGTAACTCCTAGCAGTCACTTATCAATGGATGGAAATTCAAAGTCCTGTAGAACTCACTCATTTTTCAGAATAAATGATATGCTTTATTTTATTTTAAAAATATTGTATAATATTTGATACAACAAACAAATTACTTTCTGCCTGTATATCTCTCTCTGTCTGTATCTCTCTCTGTCTCTGTGTCTCTGTATATATGTGCATACATATTACCACCCAACTAAAGGACTGGTACCATTGCATCTACCTGAGTGCTTCTTTTCTTAACCCTTACTGTTTGTTTATAATCCTCTTCCTTTTAAAAAAATGTTTATTTGTATTGTTTATAATTGTGCATCCTTATTTTTTGCATGAACCATATAAGAATAGAATAATTACATACAATATTCAACATAATGCTACTATATAGCTTTAAAAAAAAATATCTCTATCAACAACTGCAAAGACTTCTACCCTGAGTTAGGCCCGACCCCACATGTTGAAGGGAATCCTCTACAAGATTGTCCTTCAGGCACCCAGTTGCAAGTTCAGGGGCCCAGGCCACCTGCACTCCTGATCAACTTACTTACAATTCACAGATTCCCAACATACCCTCAGATTTGATTATTCACTAGAATAACTCACAGAACTCACTGAAAGCACTAAACTTACAATTATAGCTTTATTATAGTAAAAGAATACAAATAAGAAGGAGCCAAAAGAGGAGACACAGAGGGGAGATCTGAGGGGGTCTCCAATGTAAGACCTCGTGTCCTTTCCATGTGGAGTCAGAATGCATCACCCTCGCGGCACAGCAGTGATGTATTTTCTCCATAATGGAGGCTCCGAAGTATTATATAGGCATGATTGATAGACTCAATGTCCATGTGTTTGAACTCATTCTGCAGTCCCCCTCTACTTCCTGAGGTTGGGGAGGGAAACCCATATTACTTGGCTCAAAGCCCCAAATCCCTAATCACGTGGGTGGTCTTTTGAACACAAGACAAAGACTAGCCAAACTTTTTAATTTATTTTTTTTTATTGTACTTCAGTTACTAAGAATCATTTAAGTTGATTCCTGTAGTTGTTGTTCATTTATATTTACTGCTCTATAATGTTGTTATGCGAACAACACAATTTATTAATCTGTTCTCCTGTTGAGGGACATCTCATTGATTCATTTTTCATACGTTCTTTCTGGAGATCTCAGCTATTATCTCTCCCAAATTGTCCTTACACTTTCTCTTTCTCTTTCTAGGAATTCAATTAGATATATGCTATGGTCTCATTCCATTCTCTATATTTTAAACCTTTCTTTCAGTTTTTCATCTTCTTGTTTTCTATACTGCATTCTGGTTAATTTCTTCAGATCTATATTCTTACTCGTTAATTCTCACTTCAGCTGTATCTAATCTGCTATTAACATGCACTTTGGGTTTTTAATTTCAAAATTATTCTATTTCTAAATCTTCAGTTTGGCTCTTTTCTAAATTTCTGCTAGTATCTTTATATCTATTCCGCACTTTTGCAATTGCACTTTTATTTTCTTAAATATTTCATTTGTAGAAATTTTATATTTTGATCCTTATAATGTCAAAATCTGAAGTCCTTGGGAATAAATCTGTTGTTTGTTGTTTCTACCAACTCTCGCTCATAGTGACTTGTTTTCTTTCATATTTGGGGATCTTTATGAGCTCATGTTTGTTTGATCTTAATTTGTGAGCATCTTGGATACCACTATGAAACCATAACATGTTTTGAGTATTCAGCTTCTCCTATTAGAGCAGATTGTATTTATTTGTCTCTACTGTGGGAGTCTAAGTTTCTTCACAGTACCAACCCTGTCTTCATTCCTTCATGCAATACACACTTATTTATTTAGGAGAGGATTTCCAAACTGAGATCACTTTAGTTTTTTTTTTCTTTTTTTTTCTGGAGTTCCTATCTAATGCAAGAATCTCAAGTTCAGATCCCCTTCCTTGAAGCTAGCTTGCTCAAGACTGTTTCCTGATGGCCAGGAGAATATCAATCTCAAACCCTTTAAACTTCTTTCTAAAGCACCTGACTAATGCAAGACCCTTGTGTTCAGCAATCTTTCCTTGAGGTTTGTTCAAGACTGTTTCCTGATGATAGTGTTAACATTGGCACCTTCAAGACTACTCCATCACTCTCATTTGCTTGCTACTTGCTGACCTGATTCCAGGTTCATCCAACAGATTTTTCCCTGCTGCGGGAGGTGCCCTTGGTAATTTCCCTTATTGCCAGTGATCCCAACAATGTGTAGAAAACTAAATTTTATCAAGTTCTGATTGTTTTGTAGCAAGTTGGAACCTTTGGACTATTTTGGGCAATAATGCAAGCCATGGACTTGAAATGTGCATTTTTAACAAGTTCTTCTGCAAACTCTAATTATGCACACCAAAAGTATAAGAATCAGTGCTATAGACAAGGCATGAAAATGAATAACATATTCCAGGAATAGTGCATGGTCCAGTGTGACAGAGCCCTAGCCTGGTAAGAAAGCATATAAAGCTGAAAATGTTGATTAGAAAATGTTGATTAGATTCAGATGAAATCTTTTTAGATTTCAAAAGAGAAAATGTTGATTAGATTTGAATGCCATTCTAAAGAGTTTAGAATTTTTCTGGCTGCGGAAAGTAAAGGAAGTGTTTTAAACAGAATAATTATATTTAAAAATCTGTGTTTTAGAAAGATGGCAGCATTGTAAAAGAGGGCTTAAAGAAGATAGAAATCAGAGGCAGGAAGGCCAATTAGAAAAGTGTTTTTAAACTTTAGCTGCACAGTAGTATTCCCTTGGAAACTTTAAAAAATACTGATATCTGAGCATACCACTGAATCAATGATGTTGTTGCACCACGAAGGTTGTGAACCACTGAGATAAAAGGCTTTAGAGTAAGTGAGATTTGATGAGGAAAGTGGCAGTGAAAATCAAGAGGTATGGCAAGCTGCAAGAGCACTGACTGACTTGGTGACTGATTACACATGAGAAGTACAGTGGAAGTCAAAGATGATTCTAAGGTCATACACAAAAGCAATTATCATGATTCCTCTATGCTTGGTCTCTGTTTAACACTTCATTTACCATGAATTGATTATCTTGGGGAAAACTTTGGAATTTTCTTTCTCTCTCTATCTTATACACACATACACATATGTATAGTTACATGTCTATGTAAATATGTATATATATATATTTCTATCTCTATCATCTCTATGTCTATCTCTGTCCATCTATTTAAATAGAAATATAGAGATACACATTTTTTTTTTTTTA
>PVKH010024414.1:0-13632 GCA_004027955.1 Chaetophractus vellerosus
ATCTAGACTGCTTTAAATATACCTTGTTTTGTATATTTAAACAAATTTGCCACTGGAAGAAATTTGGTCTCCACAGAAAAATGGCTATTTCCAGTTTTGAGAAAATAAATTTATTAATAAACCTGTAGTATCTTCTCTTGAGAGAAAACAAGAAAATTATCAAAAACTACTGTGCCCATGTTGATAGAATCCAAGTTTTAGCTTAAAAACACTCATTCTCAAGGCCCAAGTAATTGGACAATTCAAGCATCAGTAAGAATAATTACTGCCATCAGTGGAAGTACATTGATATGTTAATAATGAGACAAAAATAAATTATTCACCATCACCCCATCCATATGTACTTGAAAAGTTTGTGTATTCTTCAATTTTTGCACAATAATGTACAGGATACTTACTATGTTATTTAACTCTTCTATATTTTTATTGGATTTATTTTATCTGCTGTCTATCAGTTAGGGAAGGAAACACATTCTTTTATTGTCATTTATGCTAATGCTTTATATAGTCTAAACAGCACTACAGAGCATTATTTATTTTAACAGTCAGTTATTTCAATTTATCTTTATATTTATCATTTCTGATACTCGTCATTCATTCTTATATTATATGCTTCCTTAAAGGATTATTTTAAGTCTTCCTGAATAAAATACTTAAGAATTTTTCTGAGAAGATTTCTACGGGAGATAAATGCTCTGTTTTTATTTTTCTTAAAATATCTTTATTTCACTTTCATATTTAAAGACATGTTGCTGGAAATAGAAATGTCAGATGATTTCTGTTAGCATTTTAAAAGATCATTCCATTGTATTCTGACTCCTATCTTTTCCACTGAAAAATCAGCTTTCAGTATTTTGTAAAGGTAACAGAGTACTTAATACCTACTCCAGCTACTTTTAATATTTTTGTCTTTATCTTTCATCAGTTTTAATGTGATGTACCTAGGTGTGATTGCCATTGCATACGTTTTCTCATGGCTCATAGTGCCTCCTAAATCTGTGGTTTAATGTAATTTTTCAGTTTGGAAAAGTTTTATCCACTGCCTCTTAGGGCATTAGGATAGTGCTTCTGGTCTGTTCTCTCTCTACTCACTCCCCAGGACTTAAATTGCATCTATTTTATATTTTTACACTTTGTCCACTCTGTCTCATGTTCTCTTCACTATTTTTAGTGCCATTTGCTGTATGTATGTGTGTGTGTATGTGTGTTTTCTCTTCTATTATTTGACATTCTATTATATCCATCTGTTATTAATTTCATTTGTTATAAGATTTTGTTTCTTTCTATAGATTCTAGTTTTCTATTGTAATTCTCTATATTATTGTACATTTACTTGTGAATATTTAAAATATAATTCAGATAACTCCCAAAATGCTGAGCAATTGGTCAGCAGTTTATAATATAGGTCTCTTTCTCTCTCACTTGATTTTACCCCATTTGTGGCAAGCCAGGTACCTGTGATCGAATGCTCTAAATTATTGCTGAAAAATTATAGAGGCTTCTTATGATTTTATTCTTTCTGGCAGGCAGATAGAGGCTGTTGCCTTGGGCCAGTCAATGCCCTGTTATTTCCAGTTTGCCCTTTCTCCTAAGGCAATGGCCCTAGATAGTCCCAACTGGAAGACTTGGGTATATACCAAATCTCTTTTCCTTTTCTGATTTTAAACTCCCTCACTTACACTATCAGACTGCTGAAATATCTTCTTAGATTTTTAAGCCATCTGGCAGGCAGTTGTACTATTCTTGGTCTCCCTGGACATACCTAGCTTATAAGAAAAAAATGCCTCTGGTTATATTTGTTCAAGGAATATTAGGTTTACTTTTCAGTGATTCCCTTTTCACTGGGATGTTGGCTGCTTGCACACTGGTGAATCTGAACTGCACTTTTTTTGCCTCCCAGTCCTAGTGGGATTGCTGTGAGCTCTAGGACTTTAATTTTCTTTCAGGGTCTTTACTCCATGCAGATAATAGCCCAGAGGAGAAGAAGCAGAGACAAGAAAAACAAATTAATTCATTTTATTCAGTGTCTTGTATGTGGAGTCCCAGCTCCTTTTTTTTCCTTTTCTTTTCCTATATCTTTGGTATTTTAAACTTCTTTAATAAATTATCTTGAAAGGGGTAAGAGGGTGAATATCTAATAACATTGATTCACTATGTATGTCACCTTTGACTCTGTACTAGTCAAAAGGAAAGTTTTGCATTTTAGCTTCTTGATGTGGCTTTCATTACCTAGATACCAGCAACAGGTGAGCATTCTTCAGATTGCTGTTTAGTAAATTGTATTTTAACCTAAATAGGAGGGTTGACAGTTCTTGACTGAGGCAATACTTTAGTCTTGGACTCAGCAACAGTAGTTCTTTGGGTGGTTCAGGTTGTTCTGGGACCCTTTCCTTGAGGCCAGGTATAGAACTGCTCCTTTAAGATTCTCAAATGTAGGTACAGAATTATTTATATTGGGAAATACAAAACTAATGGAGTTTTTTTTAACATGGATCAAATACTGGCTAACATAGATGCTGAGATAATTGAGCTTTGGTTTGTTCTTTCCTAACATAAGCATTTAAGCTACACATTTCATTTCCATTTTTACTTTAGCTCCCCTGCACAAGTTTTGGTAAATGGTATTTTCATGAATTGTTATTTATGTGTATTTTAAAAATTTCCAGAGAGTTGATATTTTGCTGGGTATAGGATTCTTAGTTGATAGTTTTGTTTCACTTTGCTTTGTTTTCTTCATTTCTCTGAGCACTTTGCAAATGTTAGCTCATTGCCATCTGGCCTCCACTGTTTATGCTGAAAAGTCTGCTGCTAATCAGACTTGGAGGCTCCCTTGTAACTGATGCATTGTTTTCTCTCACTTTTTTAAAGAAATTATACTGTGATGTGTTTGTAGGGGATATCTTTGTATTTATCCCACCAGGAGTTCATTGAGTTTCCTGGATATGCAGGCTAGTGTTTGGATTTTTTCAGCCATTATTTCTTTGAACATTTTTTCTTCTTTTTCTCTCTCATTTCCTGGTACTTCCATTATGTTTATGTTCGTGTGCCTCATGGTGTCCCATATTACTCTGGGGCCCATAATTTTTCTACATTGTTTTCTCTCTGTCCTTTGACTAGCATAATCTTTACTATCTCTCTTCACATTTCTTAATTATTTTTTCTGCCAGTTTGAATGTGTTGTTTAGCCTATCTAGCAAATTTTCAATTTTATTGTTGCACTTTTCAACTACAGAATTTCCATTTCTTTGTATATATAATTTGCAGCTCATTATTAATTTTCCTTATTTAATGAAATAGTTTTAGTATACCTTCCTTTACTCCTTTAAGCATGTTTTCTTTTAGTTCTGTGTACTTATAATGACTACTTTGAAGTAATTTTTTCTGTTACATCTGACATTTCGCCACTTTCAGGTAGTTTTTGTTGCCTACTTTTTTCTAGTGTATGGGTTGGAGTTTTCTGTTTCTATGCATACCTCATTTTTTTATTGTTATTGGAAAAGTGGACATTGTTGCAACTCTGGTAACTCATCTATCACCACTACCATCCCTCATCAAGGGGTTTATTGTTATGTGCTTGTTTATTTGTTTAGTGAATGACTGTATTATTTTAGTGAAGTCATTACTCCCATCCCACCCATTTTATTTGTTTGTTTTACTTTTTTATTAAAGAAGTTATGAGTTTACAATACAATCCTGCATAACATGCAGGATTCCCATATACCACCTCACCACCACCACCTTGCATTGTTGCAAATCATTTGTTTCTTTTGATAAAAGAACATATAAATAATACTACTAACTGTAAGTCTATAGCTTACATTAGGTATTTTTCCCATAAACTACTCTATTATACACATCATATATTAGTATTGTACATTTGTTTTAATTCTTATAAAAATGTTCTCATATTTGTACTGTTAATCACAATCAATCATCCACCACAGAGTTCACTGTGTTATAAAGTTCCATGCTTTCTACAATCATCCAAAGTGTACACTCAGTGGCTCTCGGTTTCATCACAGAGCTGTGCTGTCATCACCTCAGTCAATTTTAAAACATTTTCATTATTCCAGAAAGAAAAATCCCTTACTCCTTTGTACCCACTATTGTTGACACTCATCATTGATATAAAACTTCCATTGCCATTGATGCAAAAATATTACAATATTCCTATTAACTGTAGTCCAAAAGTTACATTAGTTGTATTTTTCCTATGCATCACCATACTCTTAACACCTTGTACTGGTGGCATGCATTTGTTCTAGTTCATAGAAGAAAATTCTTGTATTTGTACTGTTTTCCACAAACTGAATCCACCATGAAGATATATCACTATGTTATACAATCCCACATTTACTTCTAGCATTCATTCTATTGACATTTATGTTCCTAGACTACCTTTTTCAGCCACATTCACATTTATAAATCAGCAATGTTAGTTATACTCACTATAATGTGTTACCATCAACTCTATCCATTTCCTAACATTTACAATCAATCTAGTTAAAAATTCTACATACATGAAGCATCAGCTCCCCCTCAACTCTTCCTCTATTCCCAAGTGACCTATACCTTATATTTTAAATCCATGAGTTTGCTCATTGTATTTAGTTCATATTAGTGAGAACATACAATGCTTGTCCCTTTGTGTCTAGCTTATTCCACTCAACATAATGTCTTCAAGGTTCATCCATGTTGTTATATGCACCACAATTTTAGTATAAAATGTAGTATATATACACACTCTGTTGTGTATATATATATATATATATATATATGTATGTATGTATACCACATTTTGTTTTGTTTATCTATATATTGGCTGATGGACACTTGGCTGTTTTCATCTTTGGCAATTGTGAATAATGCCACTATGAACATTGCTTGGCAAATGTCAGTTTGAGTCCTTGCTTTAAGTTCTTCTAAATATATTCCTAGTAGTGCAATTGCCAGATCATATGGTAGTTCTATATTTAGCTTCCTGAGGACATCCCATTCATATATACAGAGACTTTAAGTGTTGTTTTTTATTTAAGATAACTTTCACCAATTTCCTGGAGTAGTGGATCAACATTGCTCATCATGCTATCACTCTGGAAGTCAATCGCAAGAATGCTTTCTCAAACAAAAGGCCACAGATTAAATATAATGCTTTTTATGAAAAAAAAATCCACTACAATATGGGAAAGATGATCAACACATTAGGAGAAGATATTTGTAATACATATAACACATATTAGTATCCATATTAATAAACAAAATATATAGTTACAATATTCAAAAAATGACAACAAAATAGGAAAATGGCTTGAAATCTAAACATCTGTTTAAGAATATCAAAGAGAGATGATCAGTACATGCAAAAATATACTCACATTATTAGTCATTAGATATTCAAATTACAAGTATTAAACATTTTTATTCAACAATCACATGACACTTCAAAATTAAAAACATGCAACACCATGTGCTGGTGAGGATTTGAAATGAGAGTAAATCATATACACAATAGGTTAAATTGTTATTTGATGTAGTCATGCTAGAAATGTTATTGTGCCCATATCCTGCAATATATTTCTTATACTTCAAAGAACTTAAGATAGATTCTTCAGCATGTGTACAATCAGATATGTACAAAAATATTCATAGAAGTTTTGTTAATAAATATAGATAGATAGCTAGATATAGATAGATTTTCAATAAAGGTGGAATGATATATGTAAAATGAGATTTATTAATTATGAGTTTTAATTATATTGAAAATTAATGACCCACTACTACACTCAAAAATATGGATCAGGCTCAAAAAATATTGGGTGAAAAACAGGCATTAAAAAACACCATCTTTTAAAAAGACATTTGGAAAAATAAGCGTATTGGTACTTGGACATAGATGTACATATGGAAAAACTATTAAAATAAGTAATGGAATATTTCACATAAAAATCAGGACCGTGGATACCTTTGGAGGAAGAAGGTGGGTGAATCCATGTGGGATACCTACAATGTTGCTAATTATAGACAATGGCCCCTCTTTTAAGCTAGAGACTATAAATATAAGGCTATGTTTTTTTTTCTTTAATTATATGCAGGATTTAGCTATTTGTCATATTCCATAATAAAATGCTTAAATAACAATTTTTAGATGAAATTTTGATAATCAAATATATCTCAATTTTTGGTCATGTAACAGCCTAATGGATAAGTCAGAGTGGAAAATAAGAAAGTGGGTAATTTTCATAATAAATAGAAACATAGTGGGATATTAAGACAGGATTATTGACTCAGACTGTATAATTAACAGTATCAAAATGTTTTTCTCTTTTCTTATAGATTTTTTTTAGAATTTAGTTCCACCCTTCCATTTGATAGGGAGATAAAAATTCCTGGCAGACAGCTAATTAGAAAGTTCAATTCTTATTCCATTGAGCTCTAAAATCTTTTAGTACTTATATAGTTTAATACATTTCCTGTAACTTTATAAATTTTTGAAGCCTTTCGTAAGGCTCAATTAGTGTCATAGTTATAAAATCATTGTTAGCTACTAAAACTATTCTTTGATGTGTTCTTTGCTCAATTTTCTTCAATATATATCCATTAAAACTTTCAACTAATCATGTAAATGATGTATTAAGTTTAAACGTACATGAGAAGGCTGCATAAAAGTTAATCAGGGTTTGAAAACAGAACTTTAAAATTATCTGTTTTATTATTTGTATTATTTATTTTTATTAATGAATTAGATTATAAGTTTATCCATTAATATTTTGATAGGAATTATTCAAAACTCTATAGAAGTCCCATCAGAAATATCTTTTCCTGGCCTAGTCACTGAAAAACTGTTTCTTTAATCCATATTAGCTTTAAATATACAAGATTTTGAAGATTCTAATGTCCAAATTGGAAAAGAACATCAAAACTCAGCCAAAAATAATAATTCCAGAAATTTATTTATTTTACCCTCAGCAAACATTTTCTCTAAAGAGACAGATAGTATTTTAGGTTCTATAGGCCATATATTCTGTATTTGAACTCCTCAACTCTGCTCTAATAGCTATCTTTCAGTAAAACTTTATATACAAAACAGTTGTTTGCTTGTAAGCCTTAGTTTGCTAAGCCGGGCTCTAGAATTCTGTTTATATTAGTAAATTCGGGTTATCTTAAAATAATAAAGAGGGTGAAGTTTGTTTGTGTACTCTAAATTTCCCTTTTTTCTTTCAAACTTGTTTTCAGATTTCTCCCCAAACCATTTTTTCTTTATTTATTGAACCTCTTCTGCTGTAGATTAAGTCAGCATTAACTCTTACCCTGAGAATTTACTGGGTTAGCTTCCAACTCATTGTCTCTGATTACAAGGTCACCCACCTTCTATCCATTCTCCTTAATTCAGCTGGAGAGATATTTACAAAACACAAATTTCATAATGTTGCTCTGCAGCTAACTGTATTTTAATGATCTTCCAATGACCTTATAACAATGCCTTTTGTTTGCCAACTATAAATTAAATATATAATAATGATAATCCCATATGTAAAATAAGCATAATTTGTTAGAGGGTTAAAGTTAAAGAACTAATGGATTATTAACATTTAATGAACAACTTTTAATACCTAAAATGAAATTTCATAATATATAAACTGTTTAATTTCTCAACAAAATATCTATGATTTTTGTTCTAACAACATACAGATTTGCCTATAAGAAAATCACTATAATACACATTCTGGAATAGTTCCATGATTTCAATTTTGACAATGCAGGATATCGTAAGAATACGGTAACTAATTCAAAATATTTTTTTAGAAACAAATTCCAATTCATGATGAAAACTCTCAACAAAATCAGGGAACAAGAGGACTTCCTAAATTTGACAAAGAACATACACAGAAAAATCTATAGCTAATATATTTAATGGTAAAATCCTTGGTGTTTTCCTCTGAGATCAATAATAAGGTAAGGTGTGCCCTCTCACCACTATTGTTGAATATCATACTGGAAAACTAGCAAATGCATTGAGACAAGAAAAGGAAATAATAGGTATACTAATAGGAAAGGAAGAAACAAACCTGTTTTTGTTTGCAGGTGCGATGATTATTGTTTTAGTGAAATGGGTTAGGTTAAACAATGGGAATTTTTTTGCTCACATTTTGTTTTACTGGAAATAAATTTTTCTTTTTGAATCATACAATATGTTACCCAATATTTTTGGTTCATAGTAACAAAATACTACAATATTTGTCCTTTTGTGTCTGGCTTGCTTCATTCAACATAATGTCCTCCAGGTTCATCCACGTTGTCATATGCTTTACATCTTCATTTCTTCTTATAACTGCATAATATTCCATCTTGTAAATGCACCACATTTTGTTTATCCATTCATCAGTTAATGGACAACTGGATTGTGTCCAGCTCTTAGCAATTGTGAGTAATTCCGCTATGAACATAGGTGTGCAGATGTCTGTTCGTGTCGCTGCTCTCAGTTCTTCTGAGTATATACCCAGTAGTAGTATTGCAGGCCCACATGGCAAGTCTATATTCAACTTCTTTAGGAACTGCCAAACAGTCCTCCACAGTGGCTGTCCTATTCTTCTATATTAGTCAGCCAAAAGAGGTGCCTTTGCAATATACCAATAATTGGTTGGTTTTTATAAAAGGTATTTATTTGGGGTAGAAGCTTACAGTTACCAGGCCACAAAGCATACATTTCTTCCCTCACCAAAGTCCATTGTCATGTTTTGGAGCAAGACAGCTGCCGACATTTGCCAGGGTTCAGGCTTCTTGGGTTCCTCTCTTCCCAGGACTGCATTTCTTTCCGGGCTCAGCTCTCCTGCTTCCTCCACAAGTTCAGCTGTAGACTATCAGGTGAACGGTTCACTTCTCCTGTCCTGGGGCATCCTCTCCAACATCAGAACTGCTTCTCAAAAATCTGCTTCTCAAATCTGCTCCCTCTGTCTTTTGCCTTGCCTTTTATACTTGAGACCACACCCACAGATGTGGCCCAGTTAACGCCCTAATCATAACCCAATCATGCCCAGATGAACAGATCAGTTTACAAGCATGATTCAATATGGATTTTTGGAATTCATAATTACAGCAAATTGTAACATCTGCATTCCCACCAACAGTAAATAGTAGTTCTTATCTCTCCACATCCACTCCAACCCTTATAGTTCCGTCTTTTTAATAGTGACCATTCTGATAGGTGTGAAATGATTTCTCATTGTAGTTTTGATTTGCATTTCCCTAATCATTAGTGATGCTGAGCATTTTTTTCATGTGTTTTTCTGCCATTTGTATTTCTTCTTTGGACAAATGTCTATCTAAGTGTTTTGCCCATTTTTTAATTGGGTCATTTGTCTTTTTATTGCTCAGCTGTAACATCTCTTTATATATCCTGGATATTAAACCATTATCAGACATGTGATTTCCAAATATCTTCTCCCATTGAGTTGGATGCCTTTTTACCCTTTTAACATTGTCCTCTAAAGAGCAAAAGTGTTTAATTTTGAAGGGGTCTCATTTATCTATTTTTTCTTTTGTTGCACATGCTTGGGGTGTAAGGTCCAAGAAACCACCACCTACTACAAGGTCTTGAAGATGTTTCCTTACATTTTCTTTTAGTAGTTTTATGGTCCTGGCCTTTATATTTAGGTCTTTCATCCATTTTGAGTTTATTCTTGTATAGGAGGGAGGTAGGGGTCCTCTTTTATTCTTTTGATTATAGATATCTAGTTCTCCCAGCACCATTTGTTGAAGAGACTGTTTTGTCCTGTTAATATGGACTTAGTAGGTTTATCAAAAATGAGTTAACCATAGAGTTGAGGGTTTACTTTTGGAGTCTCAATTCTATTCCACAGATTGATGTGTCTATAAGCCAGTACCATGCTGTTTTGACCACTGTAGCTTTGTAATATGTCTCATGGTCAGGCAGTGAAATCCCTCCAATGTTGCTCTTCTTTTTTTAGATACCTGTGGCTATTTGGGTGCACTTTCCCATCCAAATGAATTTGGTAATTGCCTTTCTAATTCTATTAAGTAGGCTGTTGGAAGTTTGATTGGTATTGCATTGAATCTTTAAATCAGTTTGGGTAGGACTGACATCTTCACAATATTTAGCCTTCTAATCCATGAACATGGAAGATCTTCCCATTTGTTTAGGTCTTCATTAATTTCTTTTAGCATTGTTTTGTCATTTTCTGCATATAGGTCCTGTACTTCATTCATTAAATTAATTCTTAGGTATTTGGGTCTTTTTGTTGCTATTGTAAATGGATTTTTTCCTGATTTCCTCCTCAGATTGGTCAGTACTATTGTACAAAAACATTACTGATTTTTGCACATTGCTCTTGTAACATACGACTTTGCTGATCTCATTTATTAGCTCAAGTAGCTTTGTTATGGATACCTCAGAATTTTTTAAAATACAGGATCATACTATCTGCAAATAGTGAAAATTTTACTTCCTCTTTTCCTTTTTGGTTGCCTTTTATTATTATTATTATTTTGTCTAATTGCCCTAGCTAGAACTTCTAGTATAATATTGAATAAAAATTGGTGACAGTGGGCATCCTTGTCTTGTTCTCGATCTTAGAGGGAAAACTTTCAACCTTTCCCCATTTAGCACAATGTTGGCTGTGGATTTTTCATATATGCCTTTTATTATATTGAGGAATTTTCCTTCAATTCCTATCTTTTGAAGTGTTCATATCAAAAAAGAATTATGGATTTTGTCAAATGCCTTTTCTGTGTCGATTGAGATGACCATGTCGTTTTTTCCTTAAATTTGTTAATATGGTATATTACATTGCTTGATTTTCTTATGTTGAACCAGACTTGCATACCAGGAATAAATCCCAGTTGCTCATGATGTATAAATCTTTTTTTTTAAACACATGTTTTGGCTTTTAAAGGAGAGCTCATACTTAAAATATTATAAAATACATATAATTTAATGTCGCTTTTTTCCTTTATTTTTAAAGAAGCTTTAGATGTATAAGTCTTTTGATGTGCTGTTGGATTCAATTTGCAAGTATTTTGTTGAGAATTTTTGCATCTACATTCATGAGAGAGATTGGGCTGTAATTTTCTGTTCTTGTAGTATCATTATCTGGCGTTGGTATTAGGGTGATGTTGGCTTCATAAAATGTGTTGGCTAATTTTCCCTCCTCTTCAATTTGCTCATATTTTTGAGGCTGAAAATTCTGAATCAAGGCATCATCAGATCAGTGCTATTTTTCCAAAGACCAGCATTCTGGGCTGCCTGCTATCAACACTTGGTTCCTCTGTCATAAGGCAAGGAACATGGTGATATATCCTGGAGTCTTCCTTCTCTTCTGGCTTCCATTGATGTCTAGCTTCTTGTCTTCTTTGGCTTTCCCTCTCTCTGTCTGAATTTCACTCTGCTAATAAAGGGCTCTAGTAACAGGACTAAGACTTATCCTAATTGAGGTGTTCCACATCTTCTTAACTGAAGTAGCCTCATCAAAAGATCCTACTTTAGGTGCGATGTAGCTCAGTGATTGAGTGCCTGCTTCCCATGCATGAGGTCCTGGGTTCAATCCCGGGTAATTCCAAAAAAAAAAAAAAAAAAAAAAAGTCCTACTTACAATGGGTTCATATTACAGCAATGGATAAAATTTAAGAACATGTTTTTTGGGGTACACACAGCTTCAAACCACCACACTCCATCCTCTGGACCACTAAAAGCTATGTTCTTTCTATTTGCAAAATATATTCATTCCATTTCAGAAAAAAATGTTTTGTTCAAAATCTCATGAAATTTTTTTATGGTTGTGGTCTGCCCTGATTCACAATTCCCCTCCATCTGTAGACCTGTGAAGCCTAGAGAAAAAATTATCTGCTTCCAATATACAATGGAGGGACAGAAATAAGATAAATATTTCCATTTCATAAGGGAGGTGTTGGAAGCAAAACAGGGTCACATGCCCCACACAATTCTGAAACCTAGCAGGGTTTTTAAAAATTCTTTTAAAAGATACTTAGTTTACAAAAATGTTACACCAAAAATATAGGGATTCCCATATGCACCACTTCCCACACCTCCCACAACTTCCCACATAACCATCCTTCATTAGTGTGGCACACAATTGCAATTGATAAACACATCCTGGAGTTTTGCCATTATGCATGGACCATAGTTCATATTGTAGAAAACACTCTCTCCCACACAGTTCTGTATGTTATATGATGATATAAAATGGCATATATCTGTCATTGCAATGTCACCCAGAACAATTCCCAAGTCCTGAAAAAGCCCTTGTATTACAACTGCTTTTCCCTATCCTTCCCCAAGAGCATCTGGCAACTGGTTCCACATCAATGTTGTAATTTCTCCTATTGCTTGAATCACAATATGTCTATAGAAGAATACCAGTAAGTCCACTCTAGTCCGTAGCTCCTCCCCCTATCCTGAAGAGTCTGGGATATTGATGTCTACCCCACCTCCAATTGAGAGGGGGTTTATATCCCATGGGGAAGATGGATGGGATTATCCTGCCTGCAGCTGCAGACTCTCTCCATTCCCTGGGATGGCCGTTGTCCATCATCATCTCCCTGCCAGATGTCCTGCGTGATTCCATTGAACGGTAGAGTAGGAGTTGCTGCTCCACCAAGGTTCCAGGCCCAGCTGGCACATGGACAGCGCAAAGACTCAAGTCTCTGGATGTACACCTTCAAACTCCAGGACCAAGTATAGGTCTGAATAAAAGGGACAGATGAGCCATGTGCAGGGAAGACATAGTTAAGTCCAACTCTGTCACTCTCAAGAGCACAAACCCCAAAGTATGGCCCACTGGCAAGGGACCAAACTCTGGAGCTATCTGCCCTGACATAGGACCTGGTTGACTCCAGAGCTCTTAGGAACCCCACTATTTGGAGTGATATCCACTTTGGAATTCTATGAGATCCTACTGAGATGTGTGTAAGCATTAGCTCTGGGATGACCTCTTGATTCATTTTGAAGTCTCTTAACCATATAAATTCAATTGTCTTTACATTTTCCCCCTTTTATCAAGGTCTTTTTCTAGTCGCATTGCCAGTTGGTGCTTGGTTGCAATCCCTTGATGCCAGGGAGGACCAAACCCGGGAGTGATGTCCCTTGCTGGGAGGAAGGTAATGCAGTCATATGCTGAGTTTGGCTTAAAGAGAGGTCACATATGAGCAACATGGAGGCCCCCAAGAGGCAACGCTTAGGCTCCCCATAACAATAGGGAAAGTTTCAATTTCAAGAGCAAACACTCATAAGGCTAGTCATCAATATCAAGGGCCCATCAGTGGATCATCCTCCTTCACCAGTCACTGCCCTTGCACTTGGAGGACTGTTGCTGCTCCATTAGAGAATGTGGCAGAGCTCTCCAGGATAGGAATCAGTACTCTCTCATTTGTTGAGTTATTCTCCACTCACTGTGACAATGCCTGTTTTGGTCAGCCACAGGCGTGCCTTTTGAAATATACCAAAGATTGGTTGGTCTTTATAAAGGGTATTTATTTGGGGTAGAAGCTTACAGTTACCAGGCCACAAAGCATAAATTTCTTCCCATACCAGAGTCCACGTGTTGGAGGAAGATGGCTGCCGACGTCTCCAGGGTTCAGGCTTCCAGGTTCCTCTGTTCC
>PVKH010024415.1:0-13634 GCA_004027955.1 Chaetophractus vellerosus
AAACTGCCACTTGGCCATCTTGGACTCCTCATACCTGTGAATCAAAAGGCAAAGAAGGGAATTACTGTACTGACTGGGGTAATAGATCCTATCAAGGAGATATAGGACTATACCCACAAAATGGAGATAAAGAAGAATTTGCCTGGAATACAGAGATCCCCTAGAGCATCTTTTAGCACTACCATGCCCTGTGATTAAAGCCGATGGAAAATTGCAACAACCCAATCCAAGGAGGACTAACAGTGGTCCAAAATATTTAGAAATGAAAGTTTGGGTCACTACACTAGGCAAAGAACCATTGCCAACTGAGGTACGTGCTGAAGGAAAAGCAAACATGGAATGGGTAGTGGAAGAAGGTAGTGATAAATATGAACTTTAACCACATGATCTGTTAAATAACAGGGACTTTAATGATCATGGATTTTTCTTCCCTGTTTTGTTGTGAGTATGTTTGTAAATGTACAAAAAATGAATGTCTTTGATTTTTCACTAACCATTTCCCTTTAAGGATGTCAAATTTAAGAATGAAAATTATGCAGTGACTTGTATCTTAATCTGGAGGGAATGTGTGTGTTTCCAGTTGTATGCAAAAGCTACAAGGCTAAAAAATATCAGATAGCATATACATTATCTATAACTTAATTAAATTTATTGTATCCTAGTGTGAATTTTGAAGAGAATATTTGCAAACATTTCCAGATTAACATTAGGGCCCTTTTTACCTCTTTATTCTTCAAACTGAAGATCATGGGATTCAGCATGGGTCTCACCAACATATAAATTACAGAGGTCATTTTATCATTATCAAAAGATTGACTGGCTTTGGGCTGCACCTTCATAAAGAATAGTGTTCCATTGAATACCACCACCACTGTCATGTGGGATCCACATGTGGAAAGGTTTTGTGCCTGTTCTCTGCAGACTTCATCATAAGGATGTCTGTAAGGATCAATATGTAGAACACGATGCTTATCAAAATAGATGGCACTAAATTAAAAGCTGAAAAGATGAGCTAAAAATTTAACTTCATTTATTTTTAAATAGAACCAAGATAGCAAGGGTAAACATTACAGTAGAAATGCCTGATTGCCTTACAACCACAAAATGAAAATATGAAAAGTTTTAGGATGATAAAACACAAAAATATTACAGAAAGAAATTATTTCCAGCAAGTGACATTCTGTTTGTGACATGCCTGTGTAGTGTAGCAGTTTACAGATGGCCACATATTGGGAATAGGACATTGCTGACTGAGGGTTTGAAGTTCTTTTTTGAAATTCAAGTGATTATGTTCTTAAATTAATCTAGTCCTGTTGGTGTGCCACCCTTGGATTGCATTAGATTTAGTTTAGGTCATTTGATTTTATTGCTTTTGATTGGACTACATCAATAAGTTATAACTCATTGCCCTTATTTTGAGTCTTATATAAAAGGATACAGAGAAAGGAAGCTGCCATATTGATTCTGCCATGTGAGAGAAAGATCTGCAGGAAAACAGAGTGGACTTGAGAGGTGAAAGGTCCCTGAGTCTGGAACAAGGAGAATAAGCACAGAGGCATAGAAAGATGCCTTGGATGGGCTGGGCCCATAGAGCTGCTCAAGACTTAGGAGACAGGCCCTGCTATATGCCTAATCATTCACTACTGAACTCCAGGAAATGGTGAACCTTGAGTGGAATGCAGGAACCTCAACACAGACAAGGTGACATCTTGCCTCATGACTTAGCAGGATGCCATAATCACCAGTAGTAGATTTTGGTAAGAAAGCATCTCTGAGGGTACTTTGATTTGGACATTTCATAGCCTCAGAATTATAGGCTTTTACCTCAAATAAGTTCCCTTAATAAAAGCCAACCCATTTCTGGCATTATGTTTTAGCAGCCCTGTTGCAAATTAAGACACTGGTGAAAAGAAAATTTCATGATTTATACTGAAGAAAGTGATTTTGGTAGAACACCAAAGAAAAGAGGCTATGTTTGTCAGCAAGAAAATTAAATAGCACTTTGGGGTTCAAAGCTTTTGAATAAATAAGATTAGTGGAGGCCAGATGTCTGAGAAAAAAATACAATTGGTTATTTTTAGCATGGAGTTTATCATGTTAAGAATGATCAAGCCCACCACTATTACCATGTAAACAATGAGCAAAAAACAAAAAATGGAAATGGCAGCTCAGTGAAACCTGTGATTCCCGTTAGAAGTAATTTGTTCAGAATTGTTAGAATGTGTTCATCCATGCTATCCATTCAGAAATCATTCTGAGAAAAGATATAGATTGTTCATTTACACTCATTAGTTTCATTATACATGTAAATTTATAATATAATATTTATAATATGATATTATATATTTGCATATATGTGACATTCATAACATATCACTTTCCTTTTCAGGGACTTCATCTCTTATTGCTGAAGACATCTCCTCAGGTGACAGTAGATGTAATCATAAATAAATATAATCAACTTAAAAATCACTTAAATTCATGAAATATCCTGAGTTACAATTAGGCCAGTGCTTTCTGGCCAAACAGTGGACACCATTGTGGCAAAATTGACACATGAACCTAGGAAACACAATTCACCACTTGTCAACTTGGCAGCCATACACCAGAATTAAATTACAATAACAGACATCTATAATACAGTAACTGACATTTTTTCATGTAACAATACTCAACTATCCTGTGTAAAAGTGGAAATGCACCAAATCTCTCTTGGATAGGGTGGAGGTACTTGGGTAATAATCACTGTTAAACTTGATGTCCTGTAGCTTAAATGTTACAATATGAAACGAATACAACTTATGCCATAAGATAAAGGGATAAGATAGGGAAGGAAAAAAGATATTTGCTTTTTTATATGAACAAACATATTCATAATAAAACAAGGAAAATATTCATAACAATTACAGTCTTCCTTTCTGTTACTCTCATATGGCCATAGTTCATATTTATCACAATCTTCTTCCATTATACATTCCAAGCTCCGTTTACCGTCAGCAAGCACCTCAGTTGGCCATGGTTCTTTGCCTGGTGGAGTGAACCTGTGATTCCTTGATTTGCACATTTCAGAAGTTTCTAGGTCATTGGTGGTCCTGACTGAATTGAGTTGTTGCAGTTTTCCTTTGACTTTAATCAGGGCATGGCAGAAGTAAGAGAAGCCCTACAGGATCTCCTGTATTCCAGGCAAACTCTTCTTTACCTCCATTGTGTAGATGAAGTCTGTGGCAGCTTGAAGCTTTTGTGACACTCCCCCCCGAAAAAAAATCCTGTTATTAAAGCTAATGCACTCCTGTACATTGCTAACGTACTATAGGTGGGAACTTTTGAATAAATTACTTCAGTTATGGACCTTTTATACTTATATTTATACATACTTTAGATTTATTAAGTTAGAGTTATCCCTAGGTTGGGTTTATCATTTTAAAAAATATTTTTGTTAATGCTATCTCTCCTTCAATTTTATTTTCTAATTGTTTATTACTACAGTGTAGAAATAGGTTGATTATTCTCTTTATATTTCATCCAGCACACTCATTAAATTCATTATTTCTAATACTAATTATAGATTTTTCCTGTGTATTCAATCATAACATTTATCAAAATATCAGCAGACTGTGATTCAATTTCCATCTTTTACCTTTATTTCCTTCATGCCATAATGAAATTCAGAGAATGTACAGAGCACATGAATATAAATGTTGCAAATGTATTTCATTGTTTTGGAATCAGTTTCAGAGGGAAGGAATTTCATGTTTCACTAGTACACTAGATAACAAAATTTCAGTTAAATAGAACAGAAAAGCTAAAAGAAAGTTTCAAATAAGGGACTTCACATAGTGGGTTTAAACTGCATTACTCTGAAGACAAATGATACTGAGAATCTTCTCATGGGATTAGTTGCCATCTCTGTATCTAATTTTAAGAAATGTCTGTTCAAATTTTTGCAGATTTTTAATTGATTTTAAATTTTGTCTTCATGTTATTGAAACTTGAGTTCATTATACATTCCAAATACATGTTCTTTTTTGACAGATGTTTAGCAATTTTTTTTTCTCCAAGTCACTGGCTTGTTTCCTCATTCTCTCAAGATTGTCTTTAACAAAGCACAAAATTTTAAATGTGATGAAGTATACAGTATCTCAATTTTTTCCTTTCCAGTTCATGACTTTTGTCATTTATTTAAAATCATTTACTGGGCCGGCTCGATAGCCCAGTGGATAGGGCACCGGCATACCACATGGGAGGCCCCGGGTTCAATTCCCAGGGACCTCTCCTAGCAGGCAGACCACCTTGAGAATTGCAAGCTGCCATGGGCGGGCCGGAGCCGCCATGGGCAGGGCAAGTAGCTGCCACAGACATGGCAAGAGCTGCCACGGGCAGGGCAGGTCGCCCACGGATGGAGCGCACCCAGCCACCCGCGAACTGAAAGCCGGCCCTGAATGGACGCAGAGACCACCCACAAGCGGGGAAAGCCGCACCTGTGCAGTGACCACTCTCGGTGCATCCCCGCAGCGGGGGGAAGGGGAGATATGTAATAAAATAAATAAATCTTTAAAAAAATAAATAAATAAAATCATTTACTAACTCTTGGTTATGCATATGCTGTTCTATGTTTTCTGTAGAAGTTTTAAAGCATTATGTGCTTCAATAATTTCTAATGTTCATATTAAGGCAAGTTTAAATATGATGCATAGGGTTAATCAATGTATTTTGTGTGCATGTGTGACACAAGGCTCTTTAATTATTTTAGTCCCATTATTTCAAAAGTCTGTTCCTCCTTCATGGATTTTCCTTGATATCATAGTTTGAGTTTATTTTTGTGAATTTCAAAAATATAATGATTATGTTTGTAAACTAATCTATTCTATTGGGTCTAACAACCTTTTGATTATATTGGATTCAGTAGATTATATTATTTAACTTTACTTTTTAAAATTATTTTAGGGCTTTTGATTTGAACATATCTGTAAGACATGAATCATGTTGAGACCCTGTCCAGTTGGTGGGCTGATATAAACAGACACTCACTCAAGAATATACACAGGAAGAGAGAACTCTGTCATTTTTGATCCTGGGGCCCCAGGGAAAGTGAGACATTCAGCTGTTAGTTTCTAGCTGATATGGAAAGACACAAGCTCTATGCCAAGGGAGAGAGGAATCCCTGAGAGACAAGCCCTATGCCAGCCTATAACTGAGTTTGGGAACAAGCTGGGCCATGCAGCTTCAGGTAGAAGAGTCAGCTCAGGAAGGAGAGACTAGGCAGAAAATAGAAAACATCTTGCTTCAACATGTGGTAACTGACTTTGGTGAGAAGGCAACCTTGAGTTGGACTCTTTAGGGCCTTATAACTATAAGAATATATATTTTTAAAATACTTTATAAAAGCTAACAGATTTCTGGTACTTTGCATTGGCATCCCTTTGGCAGACTAATTTACTTGGCAGCTTTGTTGAAACTCAATTAACTATATATCAGTGAATCTATTTTTGCACACCCTATTCAATGCCATTGAAAAAGATGCATATCTTGTCACCAGTACCACATTCTCTTGAATATTTTTACTTTTATGATAAGTTCTATAATCAGATTTTCTGTCTTCCAAATTAATTCCTTCTCTAAATTGTTGTAACTATCTTAGTTCCTTTGCTTTATTTTTTCATTTGTAGAACCAGCTTTTCAGTTTTGACAAAAATGCTTCCTTAATTTTAATTGGGTTGGCACTGAATCTGTACCAAAAATTAGGATTGAAGTTATTGGCTGTTTACAAGTGGTCTGCCTAACAGTATCTCCTTCTTTGCTCCCTCCCTTCCTTCCTTTTTTAATTCAAATTTTATGACCAGCATTCCCTCTCTAACTTAAAATCCTTGCTGATGAGACCAAGGCATACATGTATTTTTAACAAGGTTTCTAGAGTCTCTTATATAAATAACAATTTAGTAGTCTCTAGATTAGTATAAGAAAAACCCAGGACCTGAAAACACTATATACTATTCAAAAAGTCTGAACTTTGACTCTGCCAGATCTCTATTAGTCTAATGTTTTATCATATAACATATGACACTTAACTGCATACTGCCATATCACTCCTCTTAATATTCCCCATCCCTGAGTTGACATGATGATTTTGTATTTGTATTTTATGAATATCTCTCCTTTGTAAATTGCATTGAGTTTAAATTTAGCTCTCATACTATTAGAAGTGTAGCTTTCTAAATTTTAAAGGACAAATAACTAATTTATATTAATCAATTATAAATTCGGTAGTGCTTTCATATTATTTCATTATATGAATTTCTTACTGGATTGTGATTATTTTAAGCAGTTTCAATTCTCAAGAAGAGGAAACTTGATTTCAGAGAATTTATGTTATTACCTGTGTCACCTTAGTTCATTAATATTAGGGCAAGGATTATGTCCTTTAACATTAGATTTGATTTCCAGTTCAATTTCATATATATTTTCCACTAAGGGATCAGTTCTTTACCAGAAGTTAAAATTCATTTATAGTTTCCTTTTTTATCATGGAGTCCATTGTTCCCAAACCATTCACATGTTTAAACAAACAAATAAACAAACAATGTGTGCTTTTAGGTCCCAGAAAAGAGTAAGTATGTTTTCTCCCTGGAAAATTCCTTGTGGACTTCAAGAATAACTCAAGAAGCTAATAAAATGATCCAAATGTATAAAGTCCAGTGTATATTTTGAGTTAACAATTCTATTCCATAGTTAAGAATTGTTTATATTACTAAAAGTATTTTAGAAGCTATAATATAATCCTGACTTTCAAACTATATGGTTGAATACATTAATATTACATGCTTTAATATTTAAATTTAATATAGTTGATTCTAGTTAACTCACTGTTACATTAAAAAATTGAAATGCATGCCTAGACTTTCTAGGGAAGATAAAAGCCTAAATTGGAATTGTTTTCTATATGTTTAGGTAAATAGAAGTACAATGAGAAATATGTTTTAATTTTCTTGATGGAAGATGATAGATAGGGTAAGTAGAAATAAGATATTTAATAAATGGAGGGTAAATTGAATTATAACCAGCTATTGAGTATATGCCAGTTTGAGCACAAAAGTTTTTTTTATTGATTTATAATAATTAAATTAAATTATATTTTACTAGTTAGCTAAATGAATTGGAACCCACTTCAGTTGGTTTGTTTTGAATTTCATGCTTATTTCTGTGCTTTTTGCAAGCGTGATTGTGTTATAAATAAATAAAAATAGCTGACAAGGTTATTTTGTATTTTTCCTAGGCAATGTTTCCAGAATTTTGGGATGTTGCAATGGAATTATATATGGTTCTGAGAAAATAGCTTATAGTATGGAGTCACAGAAATCTGGGTTTGAATCCTGACTCTTTAAATAACTATGTGAATTTTATCATATTGTATTTCTAACAGGGAATGAATTACCTCATATTTACTAGGACTTTTATATCTTGAGCTTGCAAATAGCTATGTAGATAATGCATGGTAATGGACACAAACTTTCAATCCATTAATAGCTACTTAATACATGGTAACTGCTATCAGATATTTCTTTCCTGTAATGTTTGATGTTTGTAAAACAGTTGTCATGGGTGTCTGATCCTTTATGTTTTCAAACTATATGAGAGTTGAGGAAATGGTTTTGAGCTTTCTAGAAGCATTATGTAATTTTTAAAATTTAAGATCTCTCTCTATTTTTCTTTCTATCATTATCCTGTTACAGAAAAACCAGCTACACATAAACACAAACAGTGTAATATCCTAAAATGTTTCTTAAGAGAAATGTCAGTGTGAAGATCAGTTTGAGGAAGCCACTAAACATCAACTTTTTCTCTATCATTTCTCAAGTTTCATGTAGTGAAGTAGATAATTTCTCTAATGTGACATCTTTTTGTTATACTTTCATTCATAAATCACTTTCTAATCTATAGACAGAATCAGAGACATCAACAGTTGTCAGGAAATTCTGTCAGCAAGATTTTCAGGAAAGATAAAGGGAAAAAGCACTTATTTACTACATAGCAAAGGCAGAATGTAATGAAATATATGAATTTTTATGGCACTTTAAAGTATAGAATAACAAATTTCTTTGAGTTTAATCTCAATAGAATTCATTTTACATATTTAATTGTTTTATTTTTGTACAGTTAGTGCCATGTAACAAGCATATGTATAATTAAAAGAAGAAACACCTAGCTTATGATTTGGAGCCCAATCATTGTCCACTGTTTTAAAGATAAAAGTTGGTTTCTGTAACTCACCATTGATTGTGTTTCATATAAATAAAATTTGTCACATTTCAATTTTATGCACCCTAAACATAAAATTAATGCAAAATAATTTTATGCAGCTAGTATTAAGTAGGGTGTCATAATACCATGTTCATATAGTTGAGCAATTTGAGCCTAAAAATTTTGCTCCATTTTATTATTCTTTTAGTTGGAACATTGAAGTTACTTTTGCAAGCTTACACCATCCCTAATTCTTAAACCAGAGATTTTAGTACAGGGTCTTAGAGGGCAACAATAGCATTCTTATTTTGTCATAATTGCTGTCTTCTCTCATAGATGGCAGAGAAGTAAAAGTTAGAGCTGTGAAATATCAGAAATTTATCTTATGTATGTCAATCAAGTGTACTTTGTAATGGACTTTTTAAAAAGACTTCCTATTGGTATATTTTTCAAAATGTATTTGAATATCTTAAGTTCCTTTCACTATAGAGTTAAAGGGAGAGAAAGAGAGAGAGAGAAATTGAAGAGAGAATGTGTAGTTGAGAGAAAGAATGTGGACTATTATTAATAGAAATATATATATTATGATGCACAATGTATTAAATCGTACTTACATTGTTAATTGATTTATATTATTTCATTAATATAGCAATTCAAACTACCATAAAAATTATGATATTTATGTGTATGTTCCTCTATGAGTAATATGTATTGTGTCTGGATTTGGACAGAAATCAGAAATTACTTAATTATAGATATATTTTTATACTTAAATTCACTAATGTTAAAATGAGCAATTTCAGTTCCCTAGCCCCATATTTACATTGCTATTTAATCTTATTATTTGTCTTCCACATAGCCACATGGATGTGATAACATTTCATGTTGCAAATGACATATGACTTTCTCCTCTTTCTAATTGTATGTTTAAACTGATTTCTTCATTCTCTTCTTAATAGGAAATCCCAAAATGACAAAACAGTGGTGTACCTCAAATCATTAATAAAATCATTTGTAAGTCACTGAATGCAGCCCATCCCAGTGCATGGCAGATATTTCATTCCATTAAACCCTGGATAACACAGGTGCCAATTTATTAAGAATGAGTCAAACACTTCAGTCTATATAGTAGCAAAGGAAAAACAAATGTAATTATGCTGGTATATAATGCATAAATATGTTGGACCCATTACTTTATTTCAATCATTGATGCGTTCATTCCAGGTGTTGTTATTTCATTAATATTTTGTTTTTGTGTTTTAAGTTTAAACATTTTTTTTTGGTTATGTACTTTCTGCTTTTTTTGATATAGGATTTTTAACAGGGAAGATGTGCATTACAAAGCAAGCAGCATTCCCATAGATCACTCTTGCACCAACAATTTATATTGTAGAGAAACATTTATCAGAGATTATGGAAAAACAACATCAGACTATTACAACTAACTATGGTCCATAGCATATATTTGGTATATCTTCCCATACACTTATTATTATTAGCACCATGTATTAGTAATGTACATTTGTATTAATTCATAAGAGAATGTTCTTAAGTTTGTACTGTCTGGAATAGTCATCTCAGCACTTTGCAGAAATAATGAGAAAATGCATAGAGAATTACATGTACTTGCAGACAGAAAAATGAACAACTCATTATGTTTTCAAGAAAGAAATCTGAAAAACAGTATTGCTCTGTTTTTTATCATACAAAAGATGCATTTCCATCAAGAATAATATAAGATGCTTTTTAAAAATCACTCCAGAGGAACTCATGGAACAGGATAATTACCAGGAAAAAATGCATAAAATGGCTTGGTGTGAAATTATTTTCCTGGAAAAGAAGTTGAAATGTATATCTAACATTCTAGTTTTAGTCACATGGGAATATTTTTTAATGGCATAACTTTCACCTTGATTTTCTTCATTACATCTCATGCAATCTTATGAGGTATATGTGATTACTCCAGTTTTTAAATTATGAACATGTAAGTAAAGGTATTACATGTTGATTGTAGAAAATTTCAAACTTGTATTCAGGTGTTACAATCTAGTTTAACATTTGCATACAGAAAACTTGATATACATTTTTAATAGTAAATGATCCACTGGAATTAATTGGTTTTCTGTTTTAACATGGCAAATTCAGGCAAAAATGAATAAAACCATGACTACTTTTTATATATACAGGTAACTGCATCCAATTGGGCCCAATTTCTTCGCTGACATCTATCTTTTCACTGCCTATGAACATATGTCCTTCTAAGAAGTGTACTTGGGGATATAATTATGTGAACTCTGTTTCACCAGATAGTGTCTTCCATACCTATACATATAAACTGAGATGTCAGAGTTACCATCAGATTTGGATACGTACAGGATTTCATGGGAGAATGTGACTGAAGTCACCATGTTTATACTGATGGGCTTCACGGATAATATTGAGCTGGAGGTCTTCTTATTTTTATTATTTTTAGCAGCTTATCTTTTTACTCTGATTGGAAATTTGGGACTGGTTTTATTGGTTATTGATAATGTCCAGCTCCACAACCCCATGTACTATTTTCTGAGTGTGTTGTCATTCTTGGATGCCTGCTATTCTTCAGTTGTCACCCCCAAAATGTTGGTCAATTTCTTGGGTGGAAATAGGACTATTTCATTTCTGGGATGTGCAACACAGATTTTTCTCATCGTTTCTTTTGGAAGCACTGAATGCTTTCTGTTGGCTGCAATGGCTTATGATCGCTATGAAGCAATCTACAATCCACTGTTGTATTCAGTTAACATGTCACCACAAGTCTATTTGCCGCTCATCATTGCTTCCTATGTCGGTGGCTTTTTGCATGGTGCTTTACATACAGTGGCCACTTTTAGCCTATCCTTCTGTGCATCCAATGAAATTAGTCATGTGTTTTGTGACATCCCTCCACTCCTCGCTATTTCTTGTTTTGACACTCACATCAACCTCCTTCTAATTCTCTATGTTGCAGGCTCTATTGAGATAGTTACTATATCCATAGTCCTGATCTCCTATGCTTTCATTGTGATGGCCATTCTGAAGATACCTTCTGCTGAAGGGAGGAGAAAAGCCTTTTCCACCTGTGGCTCTCACCTAACTGGAGTGTCAATTTACCATGGGACAATCCTCTTCATGTATATGAGGCCCAGTTCTAGCTATGCTTCTGATAATATGATATTGTCTATATTTTACACTATTGTAATTCCTATGCTGAATCCCATCATCTACAGTTTGAGGAACAAAGATGTAAAAGAGGCAATGAAAGAACTACTTAAGAAAAACTGGTTCATCATAAAGTATGTATTTGGCATTGAATCAAACTGAAAAAAACTCTGGGTGTCAGTCCATTTTTTAGTGGTGAGATTTGTGATTTGAAATTGCCTTATTTTCAGCTAATATATCATAAAATATTTCCAAATAAATTACTAAATAACCTTCCTGTGCAACCTTTTATACAAATGGTTAAACTGTAATCTATATGTTTATGACTACATTTGACTTTATTCATATTATACATTTACTGTATAATTATATTAATTAATTATAATAATGTAAATACACATATTTCTATACTTAGTGATGAATAACTAGATTTACATTATTATAATTAGAGCTGATTTCTTCAGGGAATGTTGTCTTCCTATCTTCTTACATTTTCATAGACATTCCTCTGCTCTCATTATGAATTAATAATAATCTGAAATCCCTGGGAAGGTGTATCCTCTGGTTAATTCACTTGCCCAGGTGCCCTCCCACATCCAGATCCATCCAGCCCCCTGGACACATCTCTGCATTCTTTGGCTAAACCCCATATATATTTATTCATTTATTACATTCTTTCCACTTTTCAATTACTTGTATTGATTATACCTCTTTTGAAACTCCCCAAGTATACTGATGCTACAAAATAATATTTACAGAAACTGTAATTAAGGATTAGGAAAGACAAAATTATAACTTAGAGAAAAATCTACAACTAGCCATAAGATATAGATGCTCTCCACTCATAAAAGTTCATCCATATTTTAAGGTTTCTATAATGCTGGGATATTGGCCTTAGTTTCTATCTCTACTTTACACTCTTTGTATGAGGAATGAATTTGCATTTGCTATTGTTTCTCAAATTTACCCATAATCAAAAAGGTAGATGATGAAAATGATTTTCATTTCAAGTGACTCTAATGTATTTAATTTGGTTTCTATTGTGTTCATTTCAGACCTCCTTAAGTGTAAAAATATATTTTTTCAATGAAATTTACTCTTTTCCCACCAGTGGTGCTTGCCTTTTGAATTCACTTAAACAATCTCCTCAAAACAAGTAGTCAAAGCAATCTTTTAACAATTAGTTCTTAAGTGAATTTTAGATCCTAAACAAGAATTTTCAGAACTTCATTTGTAATCTGATAGTTATGCAAGGAAGATTCATATATCTCTATGGGGTGAAATGAAAGTTTCATAGCAGAAGATGTTCGGTATTCTTCTAAACAATACTGCTGGTTTCTAGCCCTACAAGTAGAATTTGGAAATAGCCATTATTGTCCTGATGGCAGGTAAATACCTAAAATCAACTCCTTTTAGATCTGTTAGAAATGAGGTCACATGAAAAATCACTACCCCAAAACTGGAAAGAAATTCAGATACAGAAATTTAGTTTATCAGGAATAGCAAGAAGTAGAAGTACTTAAATTTCCACTTATTTGCAATTTAATTATTGGACCTGACTAATTGATGTAGATTGTGTGGTCTCACTTAAGAGATAATAAATTTCTGGAGGCCCATGGTTAGGGAGACACCCACACTTTTTCACATTTTGCCTCTGCAAGTCCTAACACCTCTTCACTTCAGAGATAGTAGGAAAATCCCATTTTACCTCTATCAGGAGGTAGGGAAAAGTAGCCATTTAAAATATCCACAAGGAATTCTGTTTTTCCTAAAATGGTCAATCATTAAAGGACAGTATTTTACCTGATCACAATCAAACTGTGTTTCATCAAAGCCTAACTTACCTGGGAGAATATAGATGCCCAATAAATATCCCTCTATCATTTCCCTCTTCTCACATAAGAAATAAAATAAAAACTTTATAATCATTTGTGAAAATCATAGACAAATGGCACAGTCTAACTGAAAGACTGAGATGTTATCATAGGATTATAGAACATTTACCTCTCCCACTATGTACCTACAGATTAATAGTGTTACTGTATATAAGAATGGGTTACAACTATTAGGAATTGCAAGACTCCACCCCAGTTTAAGAAAGAGTCCTTAAAGAAACACAAAGACAACTGAGACAGACAAAAGAACCCAAGAAGAAATTTTTGCCACTGAAACTTACTGCTACAGGAAACAATACTACACTCTAACTCCTACCCAGTAAACAT
>PVKH010024416.1:0-13632 GCA_004027955.1 Chaetophractus vellerosus
ATATATTCACAAGAAGATAGAGATAAACTCTTCTCCAGTACTTCTCATGCCCAAGAGGTGATAGTCCTGGAGCAGGGGGATGGAATTACAGACCGGTCCCCTTGGAAATTCTGATTCAGGGGGTCTAGGTTGGGAAACAGGAATAGGTGATTTCTAAAAGTTCCTTAAAGGTGTCTGATGGTAGGCTGGGCTTGGGACCTCATCTAGGCCAATGATCCCTGAAGTGGGATTTTCCATGGGAAACAGTAAGGGTGAGTGGTGATGTCAGGGGTTTGAAGTTTTCTTCAAACTATCCTTCTAGGACAGGGGTTCTTAACAAGGGGTCTGTGAGCTTGAATTTAAATTACAAAAAATAAACAGACATTATTCTTGTGGGGGATGTGTTGCTGTGTGTCTGATCTATTTATTAAATAATACACAGTGTAGTGTGGACTTAGTAAGGGGTCCCTAGTTTTCACCTGACTGGCAAAGGGGTCCATGGACCAAAAAAAGATTAAGAAGCCCTGGTCTAGGAGATGATCTAAGCACATCAACACACTGAAATCCCCGGGGAAAACAGTGAATAAACAAACAAAAAATGTTTAACTTGGTTTAATCCAATATTCCTCATAGGACGGCCATTCACACACTTGGGAAGTACTTCTTCCGTTCCTGACCCGAAGACTCCAGGGCTTAGGTAAGCGTATTTGTGACATCATAAAGCAATGCCACATCAAAGATCAAAATTCTCAGGGTTGGGGCTGACTAGGTCTGGAAACACCCCAGGAAAAATCTCTCCATGGATGTCATTCACACTTTGACTGCACTCTGCCTTGGGACAGAACCATTGGGGTATGTTCTCTGTTTCTCACTGGTTTTCTCTCTCACTATATCCTTTGCCTTTCAATGAAAGCTTTGTATTCCCCATGGAATGTGGCGAGTCTTTTCAAATACCCAAAGTTAGGGAATCTTTACAAGAATATAAACTCCTTTTGAAAATTTTAGCATCTTGTAAAACTTTCATGCACAGCTCCTGTTCTGAAAAAGAAAACACAAACCTTATCTAACCCTTAGGGTAAGGGTTATTGTTTAACAAGACTCTGCCCGGTGAGTGGGAAGTCGAAACATGTGAATAGAATGTGCCTTTCTTTGCTATTGCCAATAGAGAGAAGGCAAGGGCAATTTTACTGGGTGAAAAGAGCAGGATTTCTATTCTTTAGTAACATTTTATGTAGAAAAATTTTACACAAAATTCAATAAAATTTTACGTAGAAAAGTTGTGCCTTTGCTATGTAGCAGACAATGGGTTTGGTATAGTTGACAGCATTCATATTCAGTCAAAAAAATTCATGCATAGAGAAGAATGGTTGAAATAACAACTGGAGGGACCTATGGACTGTGGTTAACAGCAATACTGTAATATTCTCGCACCTATGCCAAAGATGTACTGTGTTGATAATGGGGGAGTATGGAAAAAGTGTGCCAAATGTACACTATGGACCATGGTTGGTGGTAATGTCAGATGATATCATCTCATAATCTGTAACAAATGTTCCACCACGGTGTGGTTGCGGGGTGTTGTATGGGAATTCTGCACATGGGCATGATTGTTTTGCAAGTTCACAACCTCCGTTATAAAAATATATTAAAAATAATAGTAGGGTGGGTTGGGGGAAAAATACACCAAATGTAAGATACGGACTATATATAGTTAGTAGTAAGATTTTGACAATATTCTTTCATGATTTGTAACAAATGTCTCACAACAATGCGAGGTGTTGGTGGTGGGTTGATGTATGGGACCCCTGTATGTTTTGTAAGTTCACAACTTTTACTATGCACTTATTGTTTATGTATGTTCACGAATGAATGATATACTTCAATAAAATTTTTAAAAATGCAAAAACAGGCATGTGATGTGTTCTGAGATTGGTTCTATTTTTGTCTTTAACCTAATCACTGCTTTTCTCACTGGCCATGCAGCCTTTGCCACAATGAATTCCTACTGATACATTCCCAAGGTCAAATTGTAAAATGTGGGTGGTTTATTGACCACTAAATCCCACATAAATGATTAACAAAAGAGCCGAATGCCAAGAGCAAGTTCTTTATGTCCCTGGAATGTCCTTTTCAACATTTTCTCCTCCATTCTTAGATTGCATCCAGTATTATGTATTATATTTAATTGCCCTTATCTCTCTAGTTTCTCTTTCTTCCCTGCATTTTTAGTTGTGGAAACATATATGCAACATAAATATCCCCATCCAAATCCCACCCAAACGTGCCATTCAGTGGGATTAATCACACTGATAATGTCGTGGTAACCTTACCACCTTCCATTACTAAAAATTTCCTTCCACCTCAAACAAACTCTGCACTCACCATACATTAATGCCCCAATATCCTGCACTCTAACTTCTGTCTCTAGGAGTTTGCATGTTTTCATCTGTGGTCACCAAGGGACTTACATTTAATATCCTAAATCTATAACAATCTCATTTGCATTCCTACCAATTTAACAACTTCACTAGCATAAATAAACCACGTTCCTATAATCCTCAATCCCCCCAGCTTTATGTAGCTCTTGTCACAAATGACATATTTATATATTCTAGCCCAAATAATTGATTTATCTTTCATTTTTATGCATTTGCTTTTAGATCCTATAAGAAGTGAAAAGGAGTTACAAATGAAAACTGTGATGGTTCTGGAATTTATATTTACCTATGTTATTACCTTAACTGGAGATCTTTATTTCTTCAAGTGGCTTCAGTCAATCGTCCAGTGTCCTTTCCTTTCAACCTGCAGTACTCCCTTTACTATTTCTTGTTAGGCTGGTCTAGTGGTGATAAACTCCCTCAGTTCTTGTTTATCTCGGAATGTCTACATTCTTCCTTTGTTTTGAAAGGTAAATGTTGTTGGATGCAGAGTTCTTGGTTGGCCAATTTTTAGCCCTTTAAATACATCTTCCCAATGCGTTCTTTCCTCCATGGTTTCCTATGAGAAATCAGCACTTAATCTTATTCAGTCTCCCTTGTATGCCTCTCTCTTACAGCTTTCAGAATTCTCTATTGTTGGCATTCAACAGCTTGATTATGAAATGTGGGTCTATTCAGGTTTATCCTGCTTCAAGTTTGTTGAGGATCTTGGAAGTGTTTATTCATGTATTTTGTTAACTTTTTGAAGTATTCAACCATTATGTCTTTGAATATTCTCTCTGCCCCTTTCTCTTTCCTCCTTCTGGGACTCCCACAGTGCATATTTTGGTATGCTTGATGATGTCCCACAAGTTCCTCGGGCTCTGTTCATTTTTCTTCAGTCCTTCTTTCTGTTTCACAGAGCGGATGATTTCAATTTTGTTATCTTCAGGTTGCTGATTCTGCTTCTGCCAGTTCTGATCTTATATTGAACCCCTCTAGGGAATTTTAAATTTCTGTTATGGTGGTCTTCAGCTCTGTTTGGTTCCTTTCCATAATTTCCTTCTCTCTATTGATATTTACTTTGTGCTCATCTATCATTTTCCTTATTTCCTTTCTTTGACCATGTTTTCCTTTAGCTCTTTGTGCATATGTAGGACCATTTTTTAAATGTCATTGTCTGATATGATCCAGGTCTGTTCCTCCCCCTCAATGGTTTCTAATGTTTTAATCTTCTTCTTTCCCTAGATCATTGCTTCCTATTTCTTTGTCATCATTTTTTTTGAAACCTAGACATTTTGATATTTTAATATGTTAATGCTGGAATTTATGTTTATGACCCTTAAGCATGTATCTAGTTAGTGTTATGACAGAACTTTCTTTGAAAGCCAGGAAATAACAAAAGAAAAAAAGAAGGAGAAAAAAAAAAAAAGAAAACACATTTCCCAGTCTTTGCAGATGGACTTGTGCAAGAGCTCTCCTCCAGGGCTTATCCATACAATGAGTTTAGAGAATAGCTCAAAGTCAAAGCAAAGGGGCTGCCTGATCATTTTGTACATGTCTTGCTCATATGTGTGTAGCACTAGGGATTCCGCTGTTTACACAAATATGAATGTCCTCTTTTCCCTAGGAATAGTTTTCTTCTGGTCCCAGGTACAGTACCATGTGTCCTACAGCCAGCAATCCCTTGCCCCAGGCAGCACGACTTGACTGCTCTCCCACAGTGTTCTGTAGGAGAGTTCAGTGAGCTGCCTTCTACATGCAGGGCAAGTTCTGTGACAGCAAGTCTTTCAATCCACCAACAGACAATGGGCCAGGCATACATACTTCAAGGATGTGCACGAGGGTTACACTGCAGAGCTGGGACCAGAGGTCCACATTTGAACATGGACCAACTCCATGCAAAGCTGGTGAGGGTTTGGGGAGGGTCCAGCCAGGGCTCCATGAGACCCTATTGCTTTTCGATGGCTTTTTTCATGATTCAGCACTCACCCTGTTACTGCAATCCTTTAGCTGTTTTCTGGAGCTCTCAGAAAGATGTTTCTGCCAGTTCTTGTTGGTTGTTCAAAACTTCTACAGGGGGACTGAGACCTGAAGCATCTCACTTGACCATCTTGACCAGGGTGAGACCAATCAATTTCCATTGAAACCATTTCTGCATACTTCAGGTTTCTCCATTTATGGGACAATATAAAGATTCCAAAACAGTTCATATCTTTGTACCATGTCTAGGTAGGGCTTGGAGGAATTACTGCATCTACACACAACCTTCCTTCACTAAGCTTTTTAAATCACTCAGTTTCACTGAATCCTCATGTTAGAATTTCTATGATATTTCCCTGTATATATCTCTGCTCTGTTAAAAATACAATTTTGTATGCCTCAAGGTCAAACCTGTTCTTTTAATAGTGGAGCACAAGCTCTTCTTTGAACTCTGATATTTATCAGGCCTCTTATAGCTTTTTGTCATCCCTGAAATTTCAGAAAGTTCTACAGGGTGCTCTGTTTTAAGAAGGAATCTCTGCAGCCTTTTTGGGATGGGACTATAGATGGCAAAAAGAAAAAAAAAAACCTCATTGGTATAAACTCCTATGCCCTTCACTTTAGTCTGTTCTTCAGTATCAATTTATACTTATTATATAGAAGGCAATAGTAAAATGCTGAAATTGTTTAATAAATGACTTTAATCTTGAAAATTTTAAAAATATAAGTATTAGACATAAAATTAAGTATAAAAAAGAATGACAGGTAGCTAATCATTCTCTACACCATTGCATCCAGGAAATCTCTTCTTTATTAAAAATAAAATGTTACAGGTAGGACTCAAATCATTTGAAATTCATTGAGAAATGCTTTATGGCCCAGAATATGATATCACTTGCTAAATGATTCATGCTTACCTGAAATGAATACAAATGTGGCTGTTGCTGTTTGGGCTATTCTATAAATATCAATTAGGTCCAGTTGGTTGATAATGTTGACCAAATCTCCTTTACGCATACTGATTTTTCCATCTGCTTAGCAATTTTTGAGAGAAGGGTATTGAAAAACCACTGAAATTGTGGATTTCAGTGGTTCTCCTTGCATGTTGATGCGTTTTTGATTTGTGTTTCGAGGTTCTGTTATTAGGTGCATAAATGTTTAGGCATATTATGTCTTCTTGATTAATTGACCCTTTGATCTCTAAGAAATGATGATTCTTATCTCTGGTAATATTCTTGGCTTTGCAATATAATTTATATTATATTAATAAAGGCATTCCAGTTTTTTGATTAACATTAGCAGGGCACAATGTTAGGTTAGTTTTAACCTATTTATGTCTTTGTATTTGAAATACATTCTCCAGTAGGTAGCATATTATTGGGTATTGTCTTTTACCCAATTTAACAAACTCTACTTTTTAATTGCGGGTTTCAGACAATTTATATTTAGATTTGTTATTGATATAGCTAAATTTATCTTCTTGGTTTTCTATTGGTTCCATCTGTTTTGTGTTCTTTTTCCTTTTCATGGGCTTTCTTCTGGATTAATTGAATGTTCTTATGGTTCTATTTTATATCTTATGTCAGTTTGTTATCTATAACTTTTTGCTTTGTTATTTTAGTGGTTACTTTAGATTTCCTAGTATATATCAAGTTGTCACAGTCTACATTCAATTTATGTTCCACTTCACATAGTCTGAGAATAGTGTAATAGTTTGCTTGCATTTCTCTCTTCTTATACTTTTTGCTAATGGTGTCCTTTATTTTATGTTTCCAACTGTTATAAACTTTGAGATTTAAGTAATAAGTAAGACATTTACCCAGATAGTTAGAATTTTTATTGTTAAACACATTATTATCATATTTGTTTAAACAATTATCTTTTAAAGGTATTTGAATTATAAGAAAAAAATCTTGCATATTTACCAGTATGATTACAATTTCTAGTGATCTCCATTCCCTTGTATTGGTCCATATTTCTGTATTTCCATCTGGTATAATTTTCCTTCTCCTTGAAGGATGTTTCTTGCCATATTTTTTAGTGTATATCTGGGCTGATTCTTCCTGCTTCTGTATGGGGTTAAACCATCTATTTTGCTTTTGCTTATGAAAGATATTTTTGCTAAGTATATAACTCTAAGTTTTTCTTTCAGGACATGAAATGTTTCAATGTCTTCTCACTTGCTTTCTTTCTCACAAGTAACCTGCTGACTTCTTTATCTTCACCTATCATTTATCTCTGGATCCTTGTTAGGTTCCCTTTTATTCACTGATTTTGCGCAATTTGATTATGGAGCATTATACATTTCTCCTAAATACTGCTTTAGCACCATTCTCAAAATTTGAAAAGTTGGAGTTTTGTTCGTGATTTTTGTCCTTGGGGTTGGCGAGGCTTCTTGGTCCTAGAGGATTACAGCTTATATCAAAGACGGAACGTTTTGGCCATTATTTCTACAAATGCTGTTTTTGTGATTTTTCCCTTTTCTGGGAATTCATTTACACATGTATTAGGATGCCTGAAGTTCTCCCATAACACACAGATCCTCTGTTCAATATTCTACACCTATTTCTTTAATTTTGTAGAGTTTCTACTGCTGTGCCTTTGAGTTCATTAGTCAATTTTTTCCCCTAAAGTTTAATCTACCATTAATTCCATTCCATACATCTTCACCCCATTCATTGTAGTTTTCATCTCTAGATGTTTGCTTTGGGCCTTTTACATATCTTTTGTGTCTCTGATGAATTTTGCAAACATATGAAATACCATCATAATAACTGTATTATGCCATTGTCTGTTAATTCAATTCTAACATCAGTGTCATTTCTGGGTCAGTTTTGAGTGATTGATTTTTCTCCTTTTCCAGTTATATATTTCTACTTTTCTTATGCCTGGAAGTTTTTGATTGCATGCCAGACATTGTAAAATATAACTTGTCGGGTGTTGAGTATGTTTGAATCCTATAAATATTCTTGATAAAAGGTCTGAGAAGCATGTAAGCTATCAAGTGGACACGAAATGTGTACTAAAGTAGACCATATTCTGAGTCACAAAAACAAGTCTCAATAAATTGAAAAAAATTTCCAACTCATTCAATGCATGGTCTCTGACCACAATAAAAGTATATTATAATAAATAACAGGAATCACCACATCCTGGAAACTAAAAAACATATTACTAAATAGACAGTGGGTCAAAAGAGACATCAAAAGGGAAATTTTAAAGTTAATTAGAAGAAATTTATAGCACTATATTTTTTTTGAAATGTAAGTCTGAAATCAGTGATATCAGATTCTACTTTAAGAAAGAAAAGCATGTTAAACCCCTAGTCATCGGAAGAAAGGAAAGGCAATGTGAACATGAAAAGAACTAGGATAACCAAAACAATAATCCAATGAAAATTGGATTAAAGAACATCCAAAAATGATTATTAATTTCACTGGAAATTCAGGAAATGTTAATTCAAACAACGAATACATAATAGTAAACACTGTTGCATTTGCAAATACAAATGTAAGATTACCAAACTCTACCATTCACCCTCTTTCTCCTCCAATGTGACTTTTTACAGTAGTATCTCATTCCATTGTCTCCAAATCAGGCTGTTGTCTGTTCTCATTATAACCCATCATTCAGATGAGTTCTTTATTATGTTCTTTGTCTTTTCTTTTCTTTATGCTGGTACGTCTTTAGGACCATTCTTCATTTTCCAATCCTTTCCACACACTCAGAGCAGTCTTTCTAAAGCAGTGAGCTCAATATCACCTCTATGAGAGCATATATCAGATTCCCAACAACTCACAGATTTTGATTCACCATAAGCTTCATCTAATGTCAAACTTCTCTGTCCTCAAGCAACCTCAAATCAACATGGCCCAGCCATATTGATGGTTTCTTTACTTGTTAATAATCCTATGCCATCCTTTCCTAAAGTGGACATGCCCTGATGATAAAGAACTGTACAAATCCAAATAATTTCTAAATCCTAGTGTTATCAGATCTGGTGTCTAGGCTCTTGGCTTCGTTGCAAGAAAGAATTGAAGGACAAGTCACAAATTAATTAGGGAAGCAGAGAATGTATTGGGGGGTAGAGCAAGAGAATGGGAAAATGACTTTAGAGTATAAGATGGGCATCCTCAAGGGAGAGAAATGTAATCTGCACTGATTAGCATATTTGAGACAAAGCAGGGAAGTTCTATTGGGTGATTTGATTCTTTTAGGGTGTTAGGGGTTGCTGTCTGTTGGTGATAGGCTCCTGGCTATTGCTCCCACCAGAGGCTTATGAAAATAGGTGAGTAGTTTGGGAATATCATATTTTTCTCCTTTTCTTCTGCTGGGTGGACATTGTAAGCTGCATTCCCATGACTTGTTTATGCAGTCAGTGGGCACACACTGCCAATGTTGTTTCCATAGCTGATGGGTGAATGGTATAAACTGCATCCCATCATGCCAGCAGGCATTAGCTATAACTTATTTATGCACATCAGCAGAAACTAGCTGTCTTCTGATAATCTGCCTACATGAGTCCAGAGGGACTGCTTTAGTTTTTTCTGCTGGGTGCTGTTTGTGTGGAAATGTATTAGGTTTTCTGCCTCTCCTCCTTAGGTCCCTATTCTATCCTGACTCACTAGTCTCTTAGTAGTGAAGGTTTCTGGCATTTTGGGGCATGAACAAAAAGGAAGAACTCTTCACGTCATCTTTAATATAACTGATAACTACCTAGAATTGCATACACTTCATTTCCTTACGTATATATTTATGTGTATGTGTAAATATGTGTAAATATATGTTACACATGTGTATATCACTGTATGGATGAAATTATAGCATATATAATGCTGATATGTGTATACATATGCACACAAGAAACAATAAAACAAAAATTCCATGATTGCAAGGAAGCTTGCCTTGATTCATACTATATATATATTTCTATCCAAGGAAATGAATTCTAGAAAATTGAAGTCAGAGTGAGAACTGAAGAATAAACAGGAGATGACTTCAATTGTGCAAAATTATCTCCACTACATATAGTCACAGAATGCTTATTATAATTAGAAGAGTTTGAAAATTAATTAGAGCATATAAATGTGTTAAATGCTAATGCTCTCTTTCTAATATTCCAAAATATTGTTGTATTAGGAACCTTCCGATTTGTTAGGCATTTTTGTGTTTCTTTTACTTTCAATTTCAAATGAACAATCCCATGATTTTCTAGTTAGCTCATTATTAGTGGCTTATGATGTTTCTTATCCTACATATCTATGCATGCCAGAGGGCACCTGTGGTACATTTTAAAATTAAACCGACAATACAGTTACCAATAAGATAGAATTTAGTTTATGCTTTCCCAAACAGGCTTCATGAATAAAAAACAAAAGAGCAAAAGAACTCTTTTCAATGTTCATTTTACTTCAAAGCAATGAAGAGCTAGATATAAAAACTCAGATAGCAGTTTTAATTATTTTTCTAATTGTTTTCACCTGAACTGCTTAGGGCAGGCATACAGTCCTATTTCCTTTTTGGTTCACATTTTTTTAAAGCTTCTTGGTAATTCTAAAGAGTATAGGAGCATCCCCTGCTGGAAGGTTTTGGGGCCGTTTAATTCACCATTTTCATGGTATCTTTTTCATCTGTTAATTTGTATTCACCCTGCGTGTTGACAGTAATTGCGTCGAGAGAATTAGAAAGAGATGGTTACTGCAGCGGTTCGTGAATTAGGTTGATGTTCTTAGCTCCTAAATGGATTCCGCAATTTTGTCAAAGGATTTGGAAGCACATGCTGAAATGTATACTGGGATTTCTTTCTATTTACTGTGCTTTGTTTGTACTAGGTTCTAAAAATAAACGTGTCTCTCTCTTTAGAATTGTAAAATTTCACCCGTCAATGAAGATAATCAGAAGTGAAATTCAAGGAGCAGCCTATTTTTCCTTTTATTACATTGCTAGCTTTGAATGCCGTCTTTCCCTACATTGGGAGGACGGTCAGCAATCTCAGGGCAGCTGATAAGTCCTAGAACTCTGCGTGAACTTGTGTGTGAGTGTGTGTTCGAGGCTAAGTTTGGCTATATGAGTTTGGGTGTGGAATGCATGTCTGTGAGAACAGGTGTGTATATGACTGTATGTGTGTGTATATGTGAGTATGCAAGTTTGTGATTTTAAGTGTGTTGTGTGTGTTTGCACACAACAGAGTAAGGGGCAAGTGTGTATGTGTGTGCGTAAGATGGCATATGCAGGTGGGTTTGTGCATATGAGGGTGTGTCAGAGTGTATTTATTCTTCCTTAGATACATGATTTTGCAAGTAGGACTGTCCTAAGGATCAAAAGGATTCAAGGAAAGTCTAGACTTTCACCCTCAGGCCAAGTTGACTTAAGCAAACCAAAGTTATCTTTAAGCAATCATTCTTTGTTTATCTAATTGATAAATACATTTTGTCGGGACAGTGCCATGCCCAGGTGTTTACTCATTGTCTTCTAAGAGTAAACTGAGAATATTTACCCTCGGGCTCTTTGCAGAAAAGAATTGCCCATCGCTGCTCTAAAGCATTGGAAAAAAAATCCATCCATCTTCAAAATATGATATAAATATAAGAAGCTTGGGGTTATTGCAAAAATTTTGGCCATGGGTATGACACCTTTTTGGATGAAAGATTTTGTGCAAGAGAGTGTAGTAAGGGAAAATGAAGACAGATAAGAGATGTGACAATCTCTAGAGACACATTTGGAAATATTTCTCCAATGAAAAGAACAAGTCTGTGTTGGTTTTCTCGGGTGGCAGGGTTGAGGAAGGAGCCAGCTACTTTTTCCTTGTTTTTTGCTATTTTTCATCAGTTGAAAACATGTTACTTCTGTAATTTGGAAACACTTTAATAAAAGAATGAAAAAAAAACCTAGAAAAATGTATACATTTTGTTGCTTGCCAGTGCAACTCAATTTAATTCCCCACTTTATGTGCCTGATTTGTTCGTTTGGAACCTATGATAGCACCAAGGTCATTTAGCTAGTTATTCACAAACACGGACGACAATGAAAGATTTTACTTCTTTCTCTTTTCCATTTAACTTTTTTCCCTTCCTTTCGCAGAAAGTCCTCTGACTCTCTCAGAGGAAGTTTTCCAGGGGGGATTTTGGCGTGCTTTCTTAATGTAGCCTATAATGAAAAATGAATGAAAGTCCCCAGGCTTCCCTGTGATGTCTGTTAGCCATTGCATGTTGATAAGCCTGCTCCCTTAAGACCTTAGAGTGGAGTAGAGGCTTCTAGTGTGCATGGCTTTCTTAGCCTCGAGCCATCTCTCCAGAGCCCGCCCAGGATAGACTGGACACTATTGGCAACTGGCCATGTTATCTGTAAACATGGCTGTGTCTGCCAAAGAAAGTCACCTTTAGGTCAGGCAGACATTTTCTCACAGTACTTTGATTCTTCCCTTTTTGAACTCTTTATCCTCTAGGGGGTGATTTAGACTATTAACCATGAACGGTTTCCATTTTATGCCATTTTATAGTTTATATATATATATATATATTTACTGAAATGACCATTTTTTTGAATCCATGAAACACTACTTGATCATCAGCCTCATTTAGAAACCATGTCATAGAAACCTAGAAAAAAACATTAAATAGTGTGGGAAAATCGTACAGGGATGATAGTTGGACAGGAAATTAAAATTCAGGTCATTTTGAAGCCCACTTTGTGAATAATATGTATTGTTAAAAAATGTCTGTCACCTAAACATAAATACATATATAGCTTCATTACACATCTGCTTGCTCTATTCTTACATTTGTAATGACCACATGTTAACATTTTCATATAATGATTCATTCCTTTTTCTTTAGAACACCAAAGCTCTACTTACTTTTGTATGTCACTTTGACAAAAATACATTTAAAATGTAGGTACTCTATCATATTCACTTTTTTCTTACATCTGTTGTGAAGACAAGAAATAAAGTGGGGGGAGTAGGTGTAGCTCAGTGTTTTGGGCACCTGCTTCCCACATGCAAGGTCTCAAGTTCAATCCCTGGTGCCTCATTAAAAAATTAAAAGTAAAGTGGAGAATAGCTTTAATAATCTTAAACCTAACTAGTGTTATCTTTCTTCAATGCTAAATTATACATTTGAGAATCATGTAAGGGATTATAGAGAGAATAATTAGTGGTCATTCAAGCATGTTACCACATGCTCATTTGCCTTGAACTGCAAAATACAAAAAATAAGCCACAACAAAAATTAAAGATATTTAGCAAGATTTAGATTTGAGTAAAAACGTTCCAACACTTTGTCAGGAATTTTCATGAAATACATCTAATATCTATCTGTATGTTGGAAATAGATGGAAATACAGAAGTTTTCTAATAAGGTTTTCTTGGTGAAGTTTAACAAGGCTGTGCTAATTTTAAATCAAGGACAATGTGAACTATTGCACCTGTTTTATAAATGTGAAGTGATTATGTGAGCATTTTATAGTTTATGTGTATGTATGTGGGTTTAGGTGAGTGTTTGTATTCTGAGTGTAGCAAAGAAAAAGTGGAGAATAAGTGAATCAGAGTAAGAATGATCTAGATATATGGGAAGATTCGATTATCTAATGTTGTTTCATAACCATGCAATGTAAGCAAAGAATTTTGAATACTCACATTGACCTAATAAGCTTGAGACATTACTGAGCAACTGATATCACCAAGGTCATTTAGCTATTGACTAACAAGGTTTTACTTCTCCTTTCTCTGTTTCATTTTATTTTAATTTTTCATTCTTCTCCAAAAGTTTGTTTATAGCCAAACATGGTTCATTCCATTGCTAGGATCTGACAAGACGTTTGCCATGTTTTCTCACTACACTTAATCCTTTTATCTGAAAAAGGAAACACACAAACAAACAAAAAACCACACGCACACACAACAGATTAATTGATCATGGCTTCAGCGTGCTATTTGAAATATTTCGTTTTACTTTCAGAATGCCAGCGTGGCTTTCTCCTGCTTCTCATTAACCACTCATGATAATCTCGGCTTTGCGGTTTCCCACAGATGAGCCTCTGTTGCCTAATTGTCTTCATTAATGACAGTTTTTCACCTTGAGCTCAAATAGCGGGTGCTTCCTCACTGCAGAGAATACACTGGAAAATCTGGAAAGCCCCATCTTAACGCCACACTTCCCTGTGGGTAAATATTTCCAACTTTTCTGAGGGCCGTCACGTTGACAGCACCCAGGAAACAAATATTTCCATCTTGGTTCACATTTGCAAAACAGAT
>PVKH010024417.1:0-13634 GCA_004027955.1 Chaetophractus vellerosus
AAGTTATAGACATGCTTCTCTTATTAAGTTCCAAAAACCACATACACCTTATTTTTTTCAAATACATATTCTTGGGACCCACTCTAGATTAATTGAATCTCTTTCTTTGGAATCTGCATCTTAATAAGTTACATAGCTGATGTCATCCAAAGTTTTAAAAAACCACTGTTATAGAGGGGCATTATTTTCCTACTTTCCCAAGGAAATTTAACCTAACTTTTCAGTAAAGGTTTTCTCTTGGAATAGAAAATTTATTTTATTACAATAATAGTCAGGCAGAAACTGGCCTACCAAATTACCATGCACAAAATAGTTCAATAGGTATTGTTAATAAATGCAGTTACAATAAGATCTTCAGTCATCTAATGTACTAACTCCATTTCTTTCTTCAGCAAAGAATTCAAAGACAGAAAAAAAAAAAAGAAACTACTTTATTCATATGTTAACAAAACCAAACACACAAGCCTCCTAGAAGAGTTCCTAAAGATGACTTTAGAAGAATAGGCTCTATCACACAGAAGCTAATTAAGTGGGCTTGGAGTAACTGTGCAAATATTTTGTCCTCAATAATTATGTAAGACAAAGACAGTGGAGAACAAGGAAGCCAGTGGTAGAAGAGAGGGGAGAGGTGCAATGGTTTGGCAACCTACCTCCCTTCTAGAATCCTGCAGACTCAATTAAAATTCAACTGCAGTTGTGACATGCTTTATTAATGTGCTTCCAGTAAATGTTTGCTCTTGACAATCCTAATACAATTTCCTGAAAGGGAAGCCCTCACATGAAAAAATGTGTTTCACAAAGGAATGATTTGGTTCTTTATGAATCACTACTGCTACATTCCCTGCCTGGACAAACATATTCGCTATTTACTTATTAAAAGGGGAAGTCTTTCAAAATAAATATCTATAAAATAATCATAGATAGACTATTATAGATTAAATAATGTATCATTAGGAACACTTACATGTATCAGCATAGTTTTTTTTTAGAAGATGGCTAACAAAATTAACTTTATATGTATGCCGAGAAGTAACAAAATTAAAAAGTTACATTGATGCTATAATGTGAATTTAATAGTAAGAACATATTAGAAAATATCTGCCTCGTCAACTTCATCCCCAAATAACAAGTCATTGCTTATGGTCATTAAAAGCACATAAGTACTCAAGCAAAATTAGATTAATTTATTAACTTAGATTAAATTATAACTATTCATTTTACTGATTTTATTAATAAATTAAATACTGGAAGCTTACTCCTACTCAGTTGGATGCAACTTTAAATTGGAAAGAGACACAAGGTTAAGGAGTGGCTGCTCTAAATTGATAATTCTTAATTTAACAGAACTGTGAATTATTGTGGTTTATCACCCTCAGAAGGCTTTTAATGATAGGAAAGTCCTTATGTAGGAAAATTTGCTTCTCACATTGACTCACTGACTCATTTTTTATTCTAGAGTGAGTTTAAGAGTGGAAAAAGAAAAATAGAAATTCTATCATATGTCTTTGCCTGCCAAGGTTTCCCAATATTGAGAAAATTAGTCCTGTGAGATTCTGGCAGCCAGGTCTAATAGCAATAATTGTGAATTCAAAATCAGCAAACTGGTTCCTCTGCATGGATTTGACTGTGAGTTGAACTTTTTTCCGAATGACAAAAACACAACCAGAATCTACTGAGTTGTCTACTAGTATGCCAGCGAGGTTTTGCTAGCAAGACCTCATTTTCTACTGTAAAACCTCACTCCTGGTCTGGTCTATTGGGCTTTTGGTACCATCTTAACTGTTTTTAATAATCCCAGAGTCAATTTCTCTGCCATGGAGGAATCAAACTTTAATATAACAAGGGAGATAAGCATAACACACGGAGGCCAGGCAGGTCATGCCCAATGGGTAGGGCCCTTGTGTGCCCTGGCAATTACTCAGCAATTCCGTGGGACCTGAGTCTTATCATTGGGGGGGGGGGGGGAGGAAGACCTTTAAGTCACATGTTGCTTGTTGGAGAGTGATCACTATAAGAGAGAAGTAGTTTCATTTCTAAACTGTAGAGAACCTTAAAATGTTCAGAGCTCGATGGCACTCTAGCTGTGCAGCAATTTCAGTATCTACACTATAATACAGCAAATACGAGATAAGCAGCTTAACTCTGGTTTCCTTACCATGATGATGAACTAGTCTATTAACCATCCCTGTGCATTTTCTGGTGAATCAAAATTATGTAGCCACTTGATTACTGAAATCCCTTTATAAAATTTAGCATAAAGTAAAAGTTACTTTACTAAAATTTGATTAAACTTTTAAAAATATTTGAAGTCTTTTTAAAAGCAATGGGGGGAAAATAATTTGATATGTGATTATAATGGGTTTGAAATGACCTAATATTAAATAACTACATGAATAAATTTCATTAAATAAAATGATACTCAGCCTTCCTCTCTACTATAGTACAATTAATTTTCTTATGTTCATTCAGCAAGTGTTATACTTTCTTTCATTTTAAGCACATGATATGTGACTACTACTTCTTTCAAACTACCTTTTTAGGGGACATTTATAGCTAAAACGGTATATTAGCTATCAGTCACCACTCTTCTACCTACAGGTTTATGGTTGGCAAACATCTGGTATAAGATTTTTCTTTGCACATCGATTACAGAAGAAATACAGAAACTTCTGGTGATGGTGGCAAACTTCAACCTACAGACCCCAGCTCTCTTGTTCAAAATACAAAATGTAGAAATAAAGTAGAAATGATGGACTCAATATTAAAAATAAATAAATATTTAAATAACCAGCTGCAGTGGGTTGAATTGTGTACCCCAGTGTGGACACATTCTTGGTCTTGGTCTGCATTCTGGTGGGTGTGAACCCATTGTAAATAGGATCCTTTGAAGATGTTAGTTCAGCTATGGTGTGGCCCACCCAAATCAGACTGGGCTTTAATCTAGATTACTGGAATTCTTTTTAAGCAAATCGAAAGAGAAACCACATAGCAGCCAGAAGCTGGAAGTCAACAAATCCCAGAAGGAAAAAGAGAAGATACCACGATGTACAGTGCCATGTGACTGAAAAGCCAAGGAACCCCAAGGATGGCTGGCAACCAGCCCAGAATGCCACAGTCTTCAGGGAGAAAGCATCTCCCTGTTGGTGCCTCAGTTTTGGACTTCTCCTAGCCTCAAATCATGAGCCAATAAATTCCTGTTGTTTAAGCCAACTCATTGTGTGGTATTTGTTTTAGCAGCCAGGAAACTAAGACACCAGCCAAGCTCAAAGGTAAGAAAGGGAAATCTCCAGAGAGTAGAAATAAAAATGGAACCCAAAACCAGAGCAGTAAATGGTAGTTGAAACTGCATCCGCAGATACACATTGTAGGAGCAGGGTTTTAGCACCCAATTAAGGAATGCTTTAAAAACTACTAGCCCATTCTTTGTGGAGCGCTAGAACTCTGCTTCCTGGATAAACCCAGAAGCCAAAAAAAAAAAAAAAAAAAAGAAAGAAATTATCCACCCCAGATCAAGTACAAAAACAATTCTGTCCACTGCCTCAAAGTCTTAACTTAGAAGTGGCTTCCTGAGCTTTTGATGAAAAGTCAATCTTGAGAATTCAAAACTTCACATATGTCTCATGTACAAGCATGGAACCCAAATGCCAGGTCTCTTTTCACTACCCACAAATAATGGAAACCTGAGAAGCAAATGTAAAAACTATCTCCATTGTCCAGGGTACAAGCTGGATGCCCAAAGAAGACAATTCCCACTAAAGATGAGCTCATAGGGAAAAATTAAAAGAAGAGGAAACCTAGTCCTATAAAAGATAGCCAACCAATGCAAGAAATGAGATAACATACATCTAAAGTAGTGAATATGCCCAGGACAACTAACATGGAGGTGATGATGGACAACTACCAAGGAACCTAGAAAGTCTACAACTGCAAGCAAGTCCCACCCATCAGCCCTATGGGATCACAGCCCCCCTCTCAATTTGAGATGGAGTGGACATCACCATCCCCAAATCCTCAGGATTGGGAAATGAACTATGGACTAAAGTAGACTTACTTGTATTCTACTATAGACTTATTGTGATTCTAGCAATGGAAGAAATTATATCATTGATGTGGAGGCAGTGGCCACTGGAGGTTCTGAGGGCAAGGAGAAGGGAAAACAGGAGTAATACAGGGGCATTTTTGGGACTTCGAATTGTGCTGAATGACATCACAATGAAAGATACAGGCCTTATAAATCTTGCCATAACCTACAGAATTGGGTGGGAGAGAGTGTAAACTACAATGTAAACTTCAATCCACTCTTAGTGGCAGTGCTCCAAAATGTGTTCATCAGTTGCAATGAATGTACATCATTAATGAAGGATGTTGTTAATGTGGGAAAATGTGGGAGGTATGGGGAACGGGGCATATGGGAATCCCCTATATTTTTTATGTTACATTTGTATAATCTAAGTATCTTTTTTAAAAAATTAAAAATTAAAAAAATAATGAAGTAGTGAATTGGGAACAATTTGAAAAAGGCTTTAAAATAATTATTTTTTTAATGTCCAAAGAAGTAAGGGAAAAAATCCAAAAGTGAAGGGCATGATATTATGAAAAAATAGCAAGCAAAATTTTTAATCTAGATATGAAAAAATCATTAAATATTTTTAGGAGTTAATATGGTGGTTAAACAGTGGGCTAGACAATTTTGAAGAGAGTATTAATGATTTTGGTAGACAGAGCTGAAGTAATTTACCCAGAATGCAGCACAGGGAAATGGAGCAGCAATTCAGAGGAGGTTTTAAGTCTAAATTTTGTTGGTTAAGAGATAGGGCAATCTAACCTTAGGGAAGAATAATGCGATATTATGAGAAATGTTGGCTGTGGACCAATAACCTGTTAACCAAAATAGCCTGAAGAAAAAGCACTGCTAAGTGCAAGCTGGTCCCTGAGGGTTTCATTTCAAGTTGAACCTGGTGATCTCACCACCCTGCTTTATTGTTCAGGCTCCATAAATTCCTCCCCAGTGCTTCCCATTGCCTCCTCTTGGTTTTGCAATTAGTTCCTATCTTGCTGCCTCTGCTTAACATTTTAGATTCCAAATCCATAGGTCTGAGTCCCAACTGCACAACCTTAGCTTAACCTCTCTTAAATTTGCTTGGTAGGGTAGACTTGCATAAATGTGTACTTGAACTTTGGGTACTAGGGTTGGATTTGATGGACTACAGGTTTGACCCATTGTAGCAGTTCTCAATTTTGTCTAACATAAAGAGACTTTTTTTTTTATACATTCCCCCCCTTTTCAGCTTGTTCTTGCCGTGTTCATTTTTCTCTGTGTTCCTCTGTGTCTGCTTGTCTCTCCCTGCTGGGGTGACCTGCTGAGTCAGCTCACCAGCGCGGTGGCCCGCCTGCTCGTGGGGGCTCGCCTTTGCCCACGGGGGCTTGCCTTTTTGCCTGCAGCGGCGTGCCCCGCCCGCGTTGGCTTGCCTTCTCAAGGCAGTCTGCCCATTCGAGGAGGCCCGGGGACCAAACCCGGGGCCTCCCATGTGGTAAACCAGCGCCCTACCAACTGGGCTATACAGCCGGCCCGTGTAAAGAGACTTTTAATGTCTACTTATAACCTGAATCAGTTGTAACAGATTTTTTACTCTCCTCAAGGAGACTAGATATTCTTACCTAGGCTTACTTCTCTCTGAAAGAAATTCTTTGCCTATCTTCCTATTTAATTTATCAGGTTTTTTGCAAGACAAACACAGGATAAAATGATCCAAAACTTGGACCCAGATGGTCACAAAAGGAAGAGCAGGGGCCCCCTATTCGAAAGATGAATCAAAGGAAACCAAGAGGCATCATTGGCATCTGTCAATCTGCTTGCCAGAAAGAGACAGGAGGTATACAAAGATGCTCAGGTGCCAGGATGCTCTGAATGAGGACAAAGAGGACCAGATTTGACTGCATTGGAGCAACTCAGACGTTAGAATGGCTCCCAGGTAACAGAGCCAACAACTCCCATCACCTTAGGACAGGTCACTAGGACCTAAACAAGAGTTAGCAAACATGCTCTTGATTCCTCTTCCTTGGCAATGACAAACATAATTAATCCATCACAGCAATTTTCTGATTATCTCAATATATATGATCCATGGAGGATGAGAACTGGTAAGGAGATTAGGTGTATCTAGGTATTGTTCACACTGAACGTTTTTCTGTGGGAGAACTTGAGCTCACAACTCAGTTCTCCAGAAAGCCATTGTCAATCAGCCAATACAACTGTCCAAAATGACACTCATGGGCCCGGCTAGATAGCTCAGTGGATAAGAGCGCGCTGGTGTACCACATGGGAGGCCCCGGATTCGGTTCCCGGGGACCTCTCCGAGTGGGCAGACGGCCTTGAGAAAGGCAAACCGCCGTGGGTGGGGCAGAGCTGCCGTGGGCAAGGCAAAAAGCTGCCACAGGCAGGGCGGAGCCCCCACGGGCATGGCAAAGTCACCCGTGAAAAAGCGGAGCTGCCGCCTGCAAACCACGGAAGTCGGGCAGCCCGCAAAAAACATGGAGGACTGCTGCCCACAAAACATGGAGCAGAGCCGCCCGTGAAAACGGAATGGAGCCACCCTCGAACGGAACGAGCTGCCGCCGCAGCGGGCCGACTCGGCGCGTCACCGCAAAGACGGGGGGAGACAAGAAGCAGACATAGAAAAGCACAGAAGAATGGACACACAGCAAGAGCAAGCAGAAGGTGGGGGGGGGTATGTAATAAATAAAATAAATAAATAAATAAATCTTTTTTAAAAAAATGACACTCATTACCTATGATCTTGATTCTAACGTGATAAAATTTAAAAATTTTTTAAAAACACAAATAGCAAGTGAATCTGACTTTAGATAGGATACCACTGCAAAAATCAAATGGAACTAAATTTATGGTCAATTGGAAAAAGGAATTATGAAACATGGAAACATCCTTTAAATATTATATTTTTGAGTTTTCAACATGATCTACTATGCATTTTTTTAATTTGATCCTCCCAACAAGCTTGTGAGGTAGGCACAGGAGTATTACTCTATTTTACAGATAAGTAAACCAAGGGTCAGGAAGTTTATATGACAGTATAAAACTTGGTGAATTTGGTAATTGGCTGAGAAGAAAAGTTCAGCTTTAAGAGCAGTAACATTTTTTTCTACATCAGATGCTTCTGCCCTTATTGGGGAAAAAATAGGAGACAGTAAACATAATTGAAATGTATTATTTCCTGCTTCAATCAGGTTTCTGAACAAATGTCATCTCATAAAAGACCCTGTAACTAATTAGGAGGCTTATCCCCTATCACCTTTTCTCTCCTTACCCTGCCTTCTTTTTCTTCTGGCATCACCTTTTAATATATCCTGTTATGAACTTGTTTGTCTTCTGCTTTCCTCCATGAATGAAAGCTCCATGAGAGTCAGGAATTTTTCCACTTTGTTCATTGATATATCTCCAGAACCTAGAACAATACTTTAGGAGATGGATAAACATATGTTATATGGATGAATGAATGAATTGCTGTTTAGGCAGTTTATAGGTCATTCCATCCAAAAGAACCAAATCCAGGAACTGCAGAGATAGAAAATGCCAAGCCTTCAAAGGTCAGCAGGGAATTGCTAAGGCAATTCTACTCACACTAAAACAGAAAGGTGTTGTGTGTGTTTCATGGGTGATGTGATAGGGGAACCAAGTGTGTTACAGTTTATTTATAGTGGAATATCATTCTGCAAATTAGGTTAAAGCCATTCCCTTCTCTCACTGCTTCTCAAGAAGAAGGTATTGCTGGGAAAAAAATCTTTTTATTGACTGTGAGATTATCACTGGATACTAATAGTAGGAACCCTAACCACTGAGGATTAATGGATAAATTTTTGTTCTATAGACTGTCAATTAAAAAGGCACAATAGTGTAGCAAGACAAACAAACATGGATCTGGATTCAGAAGGCCTGCGTGGTCCTGAAATCCACTTACTCATAACTTGATGGCCTGAGAAACTCACTAAGTTTCCATTCTTTATCTGTAAAATGGCAACAAGAAGGTGCTCTAAGGGCTAAATGAGATTTTACATGTGAAAGTGTGTTTATTCATTTGGAACCAAAGTAAACTAATTTACATTTTATCAATTACATGGATTTATGGTAGAAAGCACGGTAAATTTAATTCAAGAAAGGGAAATATACGGGGCCGGCTGTAGCTCAATTGGTAGAGCACCGGTTTACTACATGGGAGGCCCCAGGTTCAGTTCCCAGGGCCTCCTTGAGCAGGCAGACCGCCTTGAGAAGGCAAGCCGCCACGGCAGGGCAAAGCCGCCCCCAAGCAGGACAAGCCGCCCGCGAGCAAGCAAGGCCGCCGCACAACGAGCTGACTTGGAGGGTCGCTACAACGGGGGGGGAGACAAGCAGACACAGAAGAACGCAAAAATCAACACAGCAAGAACAAGCAGAAGGGGGGGGATATATAATAAAAAAAAGAAAGGGAAATATTCATAAATTAGAAGAACTTAGACTTTAATATTTTCAAATCCTAACATCTTTTTCTTCCATTAAATGTAGTCAAACACCCACATACTGTTATCAAACACAGAATAACAGTCAGGCAGATACAGAGCCTTTTTCCCTGATGCCTGAGTTCAACTGTGGACTCTCAGAGGCACTTCCATCCATAATTCTCTCTTTTGATGCATGTTTCAGAACAACCCAGAAAGTGACTATTCCTCAGCTTCAGAAACACTTGATTCCAAGGGAGCTCCTTTGAAAGATATTCAGGCAGACATTAAATCAACGTGGTCCCCATTTAATGATAGGAAAAAAGGGACATTAGGAGCATGGTTTCTATAAAGTTACCAGCTCTTTTCAAACACTGTTTAGAAAGAGCCCCTCTTCTATATGGCCAGAATGAAACAAGAAATTTCCCCTAACTTGTAATAATATAGGAAATATGTATAAGCAGCCAACAGTTGCAGCTTCAGGTTGAGCAGCAAAGCATGCTAAACAATGAGTCATGATGTTGACTTCACTTATGTTTCTGGACTGAAGGCAAGCTAGTAAAATATAAATAGAAAGCTATCATCTGTTTCTCCCTTATTTAACAGATAATGTAGACATAAATGTTCACCATATTATTTTAGAATTTAAGTATTGAAGAAAACAGTTGTTTGTCTATTTGTTTTTTGGTTTCCAGATTGTAATCCCCAGCTCAGTGTTTACTGAATGACTCATTATATACTTGATCTCAAATAGCAACCAAGAGTTACAAAGAATCAGGTATTGCCATGCCATTTTTCCAAAGGGAAAGGGGAGGTCAGACTAAGTCACTTGTTTGAAGTCATATACAAAGTGAGAGGCAAAAGAAAGGGGAAGCAATTACTGTTTTGCCGTTCCTATCCCCTTCCCCTTAACATAGGGAACTACCCTTCCCCCGCTGAAAGCAGTCTGGAGAACTACCTATCAAATTTCCCCAGTCATGGATGGGTATACACTTCAAACTAGGACACTATGATCCTCTCTCCCTGTGTGTTGAATCCTGATGACAAAAATAAAAAGGATGCACACACACACACACAAAGTAGTTGGAGCTGAATCATACCAGCAGCATCTCCCTGCCCAGGCTAATTCTTGCTACCTAGATCCCTGGGATTGCCCTGGTCTCCCACTCTGACTCTGAACTTGGTTCTTTAGCTTTTCTTCTACTTATGTGAATTGAATTGTCCATACACTTTATTTTCAATAAGTTTCACTCCCCACCCCACCCTTTTCTTTTCCTTAATATAACGCTCTTACTTTTCTGTTGCTCCCAACCAAGAAATGCTAAATGCCACAACAACTGATTATAATCAAAATTAGAAACAGGCCATGTTCGATGCCCCTTAGTTCTCTCAGCAACTTTCTCCCTTCTTCCCCTCACAATGTGCCCCTGCTCCCTCAGCACATGCACAAATCCAAAACATCTTCAAGCCACTTCTCTATTCCTCTATTAAAATGTGCTCTGTAGAAAAACTCCGATAGTCCATACAAAGCTGTAAAAGGGTAATTCATTCATGCTTTTGTCCCACAAATATACACTGTAAACCTACAATATACAAGTTACTTTGCCAGATGCTAAAAATACTCCAATAAACAAAATAGATCAGTCTTTGTCCAGGGACTGATAGGCTATGGGACTTAATGTATTATCTCTCACATTTTGATAAATATTTGAAGTGCCAAAGCAAGGGGAAGGCTCTCAAATTTTAGAATTTGAGAAATCAGGAAGGGTAAATATTTGAAAGACTAAGGGGCTACACTCTATCTTTAAAGTCAGATGCACTCAGAAGCTGCTCATTAGAATTCTCTGCTTAGCTCAACATACAAACTATTAATAGTATCCCAATGTGCCTACATAAAGCCAGACCACTAGTTCGTCTTTTTCTTCCTCTGAATTCTTTAACTCCATGTCAGTCCAGCCAAACTCACAGACTCATCAGAGAGCCCTTCTTGGGGTACAACTCAACCCATAATACAGGCCAGATTTAGGCCAACCTGTGGCTGAACAAATAGTCACAATCTACCTATTTTTTTAAAAGTTTTCATTTTTCTGATTGCAGAAATCATATTTATTTTAGAAATATTAGAAAATGTAAATTGACAAAAAGAGGAAATAAAAATTACCCATAATCCTACAATCCAGATAGTGCCATGGTTAGCATTTTGACATGTATATATTTTTTTATCTTTTTTTCCATGCACATATAGGCATATACAATATGGCTTACTTATATACAGTAGTGTTGGAGATTGAATCATGTCCTCCACAAAAGGCATATTCAGGTCCCAACACCTGGTCCTGTGGGTATGGTGTAAGTAAGATTTCTTAAACATGTTACCTCAGTAAAGGTGTGGCCCAACTGAATCAGGTTGGGTTTTAATCCAGACTGCTACAGTTCTTTATAAGCAGAGTGAAAGTCAGACAAGAGAGAAACCAGGGAGCAGCCAGATGCTGGAAGCCAAGGGAACCCAGAAGAGAAAGGAGAAGACACCACCATGTGCATTGCCATGTGACTGAAAAGCCAAGGACCCCAAAATTTATTGGCCACCTAAAAGATACCAACTCCATGAGGAAGGAAGCCTTCTAGCCTCTGAAACCACAAGCCAATAAATTCCTGTTTAGCCAACCCATTGTATGGCATTTGTTTTAACAACTAGGAAACTAAAACAAATATTGTTTAGAAAACAAAGATCATTTTGTACTTTTTTGTATAGATTATGCCTGAAAGAAGTTTTCAGAGCAGAACTAAAGTAAGCAATTCTGTCCATCAAAATCCTAATCATCATCATCATCATCATAACAACTGCAGTTTGCCCTGTCAGGCACTGTGTTTGTGCATTGCAGGCCTGATCGTTTAATCCCTACAAAAATCCCTATGACTTGAGTACTATTATACCCATGGTAGAGATGAACAAAATGAGGTTTATAAAGGTTCCTTAAGTTGCCCAATACCATCAGTTTCGCTTTGGGGCTACAACCTAAACCTAAAATTACAATATGACCAGAGGAAATTTTCTGGGTCTTCTGGCCTTCACAAAAGAAACTGAGGAAAACCAAGCAAGTGCTGCAAGGGGGAAAGGAAATTCCCCTGGGAACGTAACAAGCAAGTGCTCTGGTGTCTCCAGTCCTGAACGTGCTCTCTAATACACGACGAATAACTACCATCTTACCTGTTCCACCTGCAAGCTCAGGCTGGGCCGCAGACGCCTGCAGGTCGCCGCAGTTTTCACTTCCTGCGCCACTGAGGAGCCAGGGCAGCCTGGAAAGGACGCGCTCTCGGGGCCTCTCCTGGGCCTGCCAATGCGGTGGGCGTTCCGGCCTCGGACGACAACTACTCCTCCTCCCTGGCTTCCAGAATGTCCCCTGAGGAGAGAGCATGAGAACCCTCCAGGGGCTGACTGTCCCTTCAGAGCTGACGCTGGCGCTTGAACCCTGCCCTCAGCTGAGCTCCACTCTCTTCCCGCCATCCTCAGGGTCTCTCTCTCTCTCTCTCACACACATTTACATGCTCACTCCCACAATCGCCTCCACGTGAAGAGCTGACTCCTTCCAGCTAATGTTCACCCCACACACCTGCAGCCTTCTAACCACCCACGTCTAGTATCTGAATTCTTAATGAGTTCTTATCCACCGCCTCAGAAGAAAGAATACGACATTTTATAATAGGAGGAATATGGATAAAATATAAGACGACCTTGGATTCTTTTCCCAAATGCCAAAGCCTTTACCCAGGCACATTTCGCCTTCTCACTCAGGCCCCCAGGGCGTCGGGGTCCCGGGAGCTCGGCTGTTTCTCCCTTGTCCAACTGTCCCTGACCCCTAGCCTCCTTGGGTGGTTCTAAATTCTCAAACAGCAATAATTTCAGACTGTTTCTCTTAGAGAACCCAGAATCTTCCCAGTTTAATTTTTCCCCTAAGCATAGTTTGTACACTGAAAAGATGTATTTTTTTAAATTTTAAATGGAAATTCGGTCGCTTCAGTCAGTTTTAGTCCAGGCTGCATACAGAAAGGTTTCAAACTGAAAAGACGGTGATGACTGCAAAATCTGTGCCCCACAGAAATGACAAGCCAGGCAAAACCGCGAGTGGTCCCAGAGTGCCATCTAGCGTCTAAAATTTGAAACTACAGCCTCCAAATCTGACCTTTTTCTGCAAAATGCCTTAGGGCCCGATGCCATGTTTATTCATTCTCTTCTCAGAGTGGTCAAATTAGCAGGTCACAACTTCCAGGTACAAGGTAAATAAAGGCAGGTGGGAAGTCTCTGAGGGGCTTAGGATAGAAGAATGAAATGACTTATATGCACATTAAAAGAATCTCTCTGTACACTATATGGAAAACTGCCTTAAGGTACAAGGAAGAGGAGTTGAGAAGCTATTGGAACAATTGAAGCAAGAACCAATATTGGCTTAGACTAGGGTAGAATTGGTGATATTCTGAAAATATTTTGAGGACAAATTGATAGGACTTGCTGCAGGACTAGATGTAGATGTCAGAGAAAGAGGAATGTCAAAGATGACTTCAGAGTTTTGAACCTGAACAACTACAGAAAAGAATTGAGTTTCTATTTACTGAGTTGAGAGAGACCAGGTGAATCTTAATCTAAAGATCCTATAAGGGGCCGGCTGGATAGCCCAGTGGATAGGGCGCCGGTATACCACATGGGAGGCCCCGGGTTCAGTTCCCGGGGACCTCTCCTAGCGGGCAGACTGCCTTGAGAATGGCAAGCCGCCATGGGCGGGCCAGAGCCGCCGTGGGCAGGGCAAAAAGCTGCCACGGACAGGGCAAAAGCCGCCACGGGCAGGGCAGGTCGCCCACGAATGGAGCACAGCCAGCCACCTGTGAACTGAGAGCCGGCCGTGAATGGAAGCAGAAGCCGCCCACAAGCGGGGAAAGCCGCGCCTGTGCAGTGACCAGTCTTGGTGCGTCGCCGCAGCGGGGGGGGAGGGGAGATATGTAATAAAATAAATAGATCTTAAAAAAAAAAAAAAAAGTTCCTATAACTCTGTATAAATGAAATCCTTTTTCCAAGGGCTTGGCCTGTACCATTAACCCAAGGCACCTCTCACTAAAATAAGGGTTTATGATTGTAGGGAAGATGCATGACT
>PVKH010024418.1:0-13635 GCA_004027955.1 Chaetophractus vellerosus
TCTGTCTCTAGAGATTTGCCTATTCTTGACATGTCATATAAATGGACTCTTACAATATGCAGTGTTTTCTGATTGGCTTTTTTCACTTAGCATGTTGTCAAGGTTCATCCATGTTGTAACATGTATCAGAATTTCATTTCTTTTTTTGCTGAATAATATTCCATTGCATGGATACACCATATTTTGTTTATCCATTCACAAGCTGATGGACAGTTGGTTGTTCTCATTTTTTGGCCATTGTGAGTAATGCTGCTATGTACATTCATATACATGTTTTTGTGTGACTGTATGTTTTCAATTCTCTTGGAGAATCTTATATTTTTTAGTGTTTCTTTAAATAAAAACGCATGGATTAGTGTTTAGTTTGAATGGTGATCTAAGCCATTTTCTCACTGCTGATCAGATTGACCAGCAGCCTCATGGAGAAACCAGCCATGAGGGAAAAGCCAAGCCAGAAAATATTACATTTTCCCCTGTTCTGGGTGGCTACCTGGTTTCCATTCAGTTCTTATCCTTGGCTAAAGAAAATGGAGCACACAGGAAGTATAGGAGAGAGTGTTGTCTCCTCTCCAATATGGTAACCCGGAATGCTGAAGGTAGTACTTTCTCCTATTAAACAGAAAATTTACAAAATAATATAAGTTCATTGAGGAAATTGGGAAATCCAGATGAGCAAAAAGAAGAAATTAATGTATTCCCACATAAGTTACAGATAGCATTGTTTATATTTTACAAAACATGGAAGGTACTGTTTTCTCTCTGGTGAATTGTGAACAAATTGCTTGGAAGTAATTATTGATGTGATACTGTTTCTTATGTTTTGCTCTAACCAAATTTAAACACAGTGAGGTTGTTGGCTATGATCTGTTCAACAATTTATTTGTGATCACAATTACTACCTAATGTGAAGTGCTTTGTTTCAGAGGTAAAATTTTACCATTAACATTTTAAAACTGCAGCTTATACATTTCATTTGAGAAAAATTACAAAACACAGATAAACAAAATAATAAATGTCATTCATTATTTCTCTTCCCTTAGGAGTGAAAATCTCTTTTTCTAAAAATGGGATAACAAATTCTTACCAGCTGCATCTTGGCTTTTCCTACATTAATAATCTATGTATAGCTCTTCAGTAGGATGATTTTTGAGAAATGCACTATCATTTTGGCGATGCCTTTCCTTACTTTCAACTCCAATGACTGACAATCAGATTAAGACATTTTTCTGGGTAAAGAGGCAGGCTTTTTTTCATGCCTCCAGTGAGTCACAATCATTCAACATGACCTTGGGAACCAGCAAAGAGTGTTGGTTCCACATGGTTAGAGAAAGAGTGGGAACATTAAAGGGAATGGAACACTAGTTAAAAAAAAAAAAAGCCAGGGGAGGAAACATGGTAGATAAAGGGAAGCCTGGGCTTTCACAGTGGTTAGTAAAGATTATGCAAAGCCTACAACCCTCCAAAAGTTGAGGGAAGACCAGCTGATGGAGGAGTACATTGCAGAGTTGTCAGTGCCCAAAACCATAGTATTTGGTACAGTACTGAGCACACACTCTGAAGATAGGACTACTTAGGGAACGAGAAAAGGTTTAGGGATAGTGTATATATTTAAATGACCACATATTTAAATGACCACAATGAATTCTAGCAAGCTGTTAAGACTCGGTTTCAGTGTTACTGGAGGAAATGGATTTCTGAACCATGTCCTAGAACCAAGCTAATCACCAGAATCACCCCAAGTATGGTAATGGCACAGCAAGAATTTCTTTGTATTCCCCCAACCCCCCAGCTCTGTTAAGATTCTCTCTAGCCAGTGTTTGTTGCAGGCAGCTGCATACCCTGCAGGGAGTTGGGGGGGGGGGGAGACAAGAGAAAAGCCAGGCCAAGGCAGGCAGCATCTGCTCCTGCATATATAGCTACCTCACTTCCACAATTTCTGAAATCTTGACTGGTAAACTGGGAAAATACAGCAGGGTTTATGTGTATGTGCAGTCTCTTCCTGCCAACATGTAACCCACCTGCAGGTAACATTTTACCTTTTTTTTTTTTTTTTTTTGCAATGGAATTTTTTTTCTTTTGAGCAGATGTACAGCAACATCCATGGGAGGCTTGTGAAAGGATGCCCTCTGGCCCAGTCAGACGATCCAATTCCTCTCTTATCTCAGTCCCCACTCAGTTTTTCCTGCTGGCCGCCCTCAGTTGAGCAGCATTGGTGTCAGTCATCAACGGTGGGCAGCCAGAAGACCATGTTGTAACATGCACTGGCAAAGGTCATGAACTTGGGATTGAACTGCAGACAGGTAATGGGACCTGAGTGTTTGCCATCCAACACTGCTACTTTTACACCACTCTCTCCATTCCAAACATGGATCTTGCCATCTTCTGAACCAGTCATGATAAACTGGGAGTCTGGAGTGAACGAGGCCTCCAGTGCGACAGCTTTACTGTTGGCATAACCCCCAAATGTATGCATCTCTACTCCCTTGAAGGCATCGATGAGGTGGATGAAGCTGCCCTTGGTGGAAATGAGGATGAGCTTGCCATCATTGCTGAACTTCAGACCCGTCCACTCACAGGTCCGGTCACACTGCACCTTAAAGGTTGCAAATGATCCCTTATCAAAAGAACGAAGGTCATAAAGTTTGACCATTTCAGAGTTGACACCTGCAGCAAAAATTAGCCCTTCTGGATCAAAAGAACAAATTGGCTTGCCCTGTAGATGCATGAGGCCCTGGCAGTTAGGAGATCTGAGATCCCAGAGTCGAATGGTCTTATCAAGAGAACCAGAAATGAAAGTGTCATCCACAGGTGACATGGACAAGGCCACCACCCTTTTGCTATGTCCAGGAAAGTATCTGATATATCTGTTGTCATGCAAGGACAGGTAACGGATGGTGTCGTCGACTTTGTTAGAGCTGTAGACCACCGTGTCTGCCGCATGCGTGTATCGGATGAGGTCCACGCCATACTTCTTGCTGAACAGAGTCCTCTTGGGCTTGCCCTCCTGGCAGTCATAGAGCACGATCGAGTCGTCGTCGCTGCTCGAGATGACCGCCTCGCCACTGGGGCTGAAGTCCAGGCAGTTAACCTTGTCCCAGTTCTCGCAGAACACCTTGGCGACGCGGAAGCTCCGCAGCACGCTGTCGGTCAGCTTCATGGCGGCGGCTGCGGGAGGCGGCGCAGGGCCGGGGCGGGGGCCGTTGGCGGGGTGGGTGGGCTGCCAAGGGACGGAGCCTGGCGGAGCGGTGCCGTCCCTGTGGCCCGCAGTCGGGCCGCCTCTCCTCCTGCTCCTGGGGCACGCTCCTGCCCGGGCAGCGGGGCCTTGCAGCCGTTTCTCCTCACGCTCGCCTCAGGGCCAACGCGCTCAGGCTGGGCTCGTCGGGTCCGCCATCTTGGGAGGACAGGCGGAAGCCGAGGTGCATGCCGGGAGATGAGGAGGGCGGTTTACCTTTTTAGTGTTTAAAATTAGTAACATGGGTTTATAAAAAGGAAACGCTAATCAAAAAGAAAAAAAACTGTGACGACCCAAGTTAGGGATAGTATTGGAAATGTATTTACACACACGGAATCATCTTGTACATACTGTTTATATTCTGCTTCCCCTCCGCACCCAACTGTGGATTGAGAATATTTTATCCCTGGCATCCCATTTGAATTGCACTCAAAATGTGGTGCTGCTGTTTCTTCCTTATGCTGTTCTCTAACCAGTGAATTCCCACTGTGAATTTTTACAAGGCTGTTGAGGCAGTCATAATTCCCTTTCCTGTCCCATGAAAGGCAATAACACCCACTGTTCTCAAATTCCAGCCAAACAATGTTAGAAAAAGAATTGTATCTTCTAGAACTGAGTTCCAGTGGGAACTGCAGTGAAAGGGTAGCAGGCTATCAGAGGTAAATGAAATGCCAGAAGAATCATTTCTTTCTGCCCTGGGAAAGTGAGGTAGAGAAGAGAGACTGGACTTTCCCTGAAGTAGTGAAATTTATCAAAATTTCAGAAATTGCAAAAATGAGGAGAGACAACCCATTGCAGAGGAGTTCATGGAAGAGGTTTTCCTCTCTGTAGTAGCTAGGAGAATACTGGGCAACCAGTTAGAAGTTGATGAAAACTATGGATGGTTACCATGAATGATGTGTTCAAAGACGCAATTTTCTTTATAATCCCACAACAGAAAAATGCTTTATTTTCAGACTTAAAATTACAGAAGAAAATTCATTTGAGAAAAAAAGAGAATAGATAAATATAATGAAGGAAATCATTATTTTATAAGCCATCCACTTCCAGTAACATTATGCCTTATTTCTTTTTCAAAACCAGGATTAGACTGCATATTCCATTTACAGCCTGTTCTCTCCCTGTAGCAGTTTGGCAGTTTGATATAGTTATGGATTCCAAAAAATAGATATTGGATTATGCTTGTAAACTGGTCTGTTAATCTGGGCATGATTAAGTTATGGTTAGGGTGTTGACTGGGCCATGTCAGTAGGGCATTGAACCCCACCCCTTTGTGGGTGGGGAATCAAATATAAAAGGCAAGGCAAAGGACACAGTTGGAGTAGTTTTGCTGTTGGAGTTTTGATGTTGGAGCTTGGTGGTGAGGAAGGAGAGATGGCCCCAGGATAGAGAAAAGCCATTGGCCTCATAGTCTACAGCTGGCCTTGTGGAGAGAGGCAAAGGCTAGAGAGCCTCCTAGTACACAGCTGACCTTTTGGAGGAAACAGGAGCTAAGCCTGGAGAGAAACAGAGCCCTGGGAAGAGAGGAACCCAAGAAGCCTGAACCCTGGCAAACATCGGCAGCTGTCTTGCTCCAACACGTGACAATGGACTTTGGTGAGGGAAGAAACTTATGCTTTATGGCCTGGTAACTGTGGACTTCTATCCCAAATAAATACCCTTTATAAAGACCAACAGATTTCTGGTATTTTGCATTAGCACCCCTTTATTTGACTACTATACTCCCCTTATCAATATAATTTTTTTTCAGTTGCAATGTGAGTCAAATTATTCTATTTGACCTGACACATGACAATTGAGAGGTCCATAAACTCCAGCTGCTGTGATGCTTCCAGTTGCCCTGTCCTTCACTTACAGAGTCTTGATTGCTTAATTTTTTGTTCAATTTTTTTGAGATGCTTTAGTACTCTTTTCTTAAATTCTTCCTTCTATTTAAGCTAGAAAGCCACTTTTTGGTGTTTGACAGCAAGAAAACATTAAGCAATAAACATAAGAATTATGGGAAAGACAAAGAAAAATGGAGGAAAACACTCAGATCATAGAATGTGTCTTCTCCAGCCACAATGAAATGATGTTAGACATCAATAACAGAGGGAGAAATGGAAAATTCACAAATTAAACAATGTACTCATAAATAACCAACAGGTCAAAGAAGAAATCACAAGGGAAATTAGGAAGTATCTTGAAATGAATGAAAATGAAAACACAACATAGGAAAACTTATGAGATGCAGCAAAAGCAGTGCTGAGGGGGGAATTTATAGCTCTAAATGCTTACATAAAAAAATAAGAAAGATCTCAAATCAGAGACCGAACTTCAAAACTGGAGGATCTAGAAAAAGAAGAGCAAACTAAACCCTAGTGAGCAGATGGAAGGAAGTAACAAACTTTAAAGCAGAGATAAATGAAATAGGGAATTTAAAAAAAGTAGAGTCAACAAAAGCAAAATTCATTTCTTTGAAAAGATGAATAAAATTGACAATTTTTTAGCTGGACTGACAAAGAAAAAAAGAGGACACAATGAACTAAAATCAGAAATGAAAAGTGGACATTACTATATACCCTGCCGAAATAAAAAGAGCTATAATAGGATAGTATGAACTGTTGTATGCCAACAAATTAGATAACCTAGATGAAATGGACAAATTCTTAGAAACACGCAACCAACCTACACTGACTCAAGAAGAAATAGAAGATCTCAACAAACCAATAACTAGGAAAGAGATTAAATCATTAATCAAAAACCTCTCCACAAAGAAAAACCCAGGACCAGATAGCTTCATAGGTGAATTTTACCAAACATTCCAAGAATTAATACCAATGCTACTCAAACTCTTCCAAAAACGGAAGAGGGGGAAGCACTCCCTAACATATTCTATGAGGCCAATAAAGATATCACAAGAAAAGAAAAAATTACAGATCAATATTCCTCATGAATATAGATGCAAAAATCTTCAACGAACTACTGGCAAACTGAATCTATCAGCACATTAAAAGAATTATACACCATGATCAAGTAGGCTTTATCCCAGGTATTCAAGGGTAGTTCAACATAAGAAAATCAATTTCCTATACCATGTCCAACATGCCTTCTTGATTGGAAAAAAAAAACAAAACACTCAGAAAACTAGGAATAGGAGGCAACTTCCTCAACTGGATAAAGGGCATGTAGAGGAAATCCATCCCTGACATCATTCTCAATGGTGAAAGACTGAAAGCTTTCCCTCTCAGAGCAGGAACAAGGTGAGGCTCCGCCCACTGTTACCACTGTTACTCAACATTGTCAGGCAAGTTCTAGCTAGAGCAGGCAGGCAAGAGAAAGAAATAGAAGGTATCCAAAATGGAAAGGAAGTGACACTTTCCCTGTTTGCAGATGACAGGATGCTATATACTGAAAATCCTGAAAAATCACAACACAGCTACCAGAACTGATAAGCGAATTCAGCAAAGCAGCTGGGAACAAGATCAACATGTGGAAATTAGTAGTGCTTCTATACACGAGCACTGAATGATCTGAAGAAGAAATGAAGAGAAAAATTCCACTTACAATACCAATTAAAAGAATATCTAGGAATAAATTTAATGAAGGATGTAAAGGATTTGTACACAGAAAACTACAAAGCACTGCTAAAAGAAATCAAAGAAGACCTAAGTAAATGGAAGGCCACTCTGTGTTCATAGGCTGGAAGGCTAAATGTTAAGATGTCTCAGATTTGTTCTACTGTGCATTTCTTTCTTTTCAAAGATAAATGAAAAATCTATTTTACTGTTTTTACTTTTTAAAGCTATCTTGGGTATTTTACATTTCATGCAGCCCTTATGCATATGGTCCTTGTGCATTGGCCCATTTATGGTGGGTATTTGAATTGACTTGCATAAAAGATGCTGTTTTATGCTACTGGCGTCAGAGTGTGATTTCCATGGAGAGAAAACTAAAATTTTCCTTTAACAGGCTAATCCCCGCACTTTATGGCTCCTACTTAATTGGATAATGGATTTAAGTGTTTGGGTTGGGGGGGATTAGTGGGATGAATGGTGGACTGGGGGCTGGGAGCCACAGTTACTTGGAGAACGAGGGTTGATGTGTCAAGAGGCCAGGAGCATCCGACTTCCATGGGTCAAGCCAGGAGCATGCAGTCTTTAAATAAAAGCGTTAAGAGTTCTATTTAAAGGTGAAACCATAAAATCACAGTCCATTTAAAATAGCCATTATAAACCACTTATTTCAACTACCTGGCTATTTCTCATTTTCCAAACATCTTCAATTAAAAAATATATTTTTTTACTTTTTCTGTAATTTTTATTCATAGGGTTACAAAATTTTTTTTTATTAGAGAAGTTGTTGGCTTACAAAATGATCATGCGTAATGTGTAGAATTCCCGTTCATCACCCTTCCACCAACACCTTACATTATTGGGAACATTTGTTACATATTATGAAAGACCATGATCAGACTATCATGACTAAATATGGTCCATAGCATACACTTGGTATATTTCTCCATACACACCCTATTATTAACACTATGTATCAGTATCGTACATTTGTTATAGTTCATGAGAGAACTCCCTCACACTTGTACTGTTAACCACAGTCCGTCCTCCACCACATGGTCCCACGCTTTGTACATTCTGTACAAAGTGTACACTCAGTGGCTCTCACTTTCGTCACAGAGATGTACAGCATCACCCCAGTAAACATTTTTGAGCTGCTTTTTTTTCATTTAAAAAATTTATTGAAGTATATCATGCATACATGAACGTACATAAATAGTAAGTGTATAGTAAAAGCTTTGAACCTTTAAAACAAACACGCATAACATACAGGACTCCGGTACATCACCCCACCACCAACACCTCGCATTGTTGTGGAACATTTGTTACAGATGACGAAAGAGCATTGTCAAAAACATTACTAATAACTATAGTCCATATCTTACATTCGGTGTATTTTCCCCAAACCCACCCTGTTATTTTTTTTTTTAGGATACATTGATCACATAAATGTTACACAGAAATTTTAGGAGTACCCATATCCCCACCTCCCACACCTCCCACAACCTCCCACATACATATCCTTCATCAGTGTGGCACAACACCTGTGATAGATATACACATTTTGGGGCTTTGCCACCAAGCATGGATCACATTTCAGACTGTAGACCACCCTCTCTCCCACACAGTTCTGCATGGTACATGATGATATAAAATGGCCTATATCCTCTGTGATAGTTAGGCTAATGTGTCAACTCAGCCAGGTAATTGTGCCCAGCTATTAGGTCCAGCAAGCACTGGGCTAATTGAGTTTACTGCATGGATGGCTGATTGCATCTGCATCAATCAGCAAGATTGGATCAAGAATGGTTGACGCTTTTATCCATTCAGTTGACTGCCATAAAAGGGAACTGATTTCAACATTCAGAGAGAATTTCCCAGCTCGTCGTTTGACAGCGAACTTCTCCCAGGAACTCATCGAGGACCCTTCATCAGTCTTTCATCGGAGCCCCTGGCTTGTAGCCTGCCGGCGGAACCTGGACTTGTATATCCCCACAGTCACGAGAGAGACTCTTATAAAATCTTATATTTTAAAGAGATATCTCGTGTTGATTCTGTTTCCCGAGAGAACCCTGACTAGAACATCCTCCATTGTAAAAAAATATTTTATAGTAGTTAAAGGTGGGAGACAAATATAATACTAAGAACAGCTTCTAACATTTTCCATGTTTACATTTCCTGCCCCACAGATTACTTCTGTATAAGAGTTCCATCCAAAGTAAGGGGAAATGGACTATTAACCCAGATTCTACAGTTTGGAAGGGACTGAAAGGAAGCGAGCAGATTACCATGAAGAGGGAGTCACTGGAGGCTCTCCTAGAGTCGTTCACCACAACTCATTAACAAAAAGTGTCATAAAATTTTACGTTCGATTAAATTGCAGAGGTACAGATAACACACACACAATATAATTGTTCAGAAGCCAGAGACAGCAAGCACGGTACCGCAAGATATGAAAAGCAAGCTGGGTGACTGTACCCAAACTTCTTTACCTCTCTGGACTTGTTTCCCTCTCTGTGAAAACAGATATCTAGATTAGATGTCTTCTAAGATTCTAAACTTCCAGATTGCAAGTCACTGAGCCACAAGGCTCAGTTTTCATATCTATAAAATTTTACAGATTTTTAAAATTTCAGGGTAAGTTCAAAATCAGAATCGACAAACAGACGTCATCGACTTTGAGATCTTCTCATTCTCAAAAGGCACTAAAAATATCCACAGCGTGACCAGCGATTTTTTTGGTCTGTGATATGCAGGCTACTGAGTTAACACCCTGTTTCATAAGCATCTGCTGCGTGTCACAAAACACAAACACAGGTGTCTGAGCAATGGAAAACCACTCCAAGGCAAGCCTTTGGCCTAGGCCGGTGAGTGCTGCCAGAGAACAAAGGACAAAGAACCATCGTCTAAACCAGGTACCCAGATCCTCCTAAACTAAAGCGCACAGAAAATGGGTCTCAGTGAAAGCTCCGGGTCCACATGCAGGCAGAACCATCATCAGGAGATTCAATAGAAATGAGTATGAAACCAGAACACTTGGATTATTGAGGCGGCAAAGACAAAAAGTGTCCTTAAGAGTGGGTATCACTGGGTCCCACCAAAACAACGGAAGAAACTGCTCACCCAATGTCTGAATAAGTAAGTGGAACAAAGCCTGCCTAAAAAGGGAGCAAAACCAAGTTGAAATCACCCTACTTGGGTATTTTAACACATTCTTTTTGGATGAATTCTCAAGCTGGGAGCTGGTGGGAAAGAATGTCTAAATATAATTTCTAAGAAACAAATTCCACTTCCAAATAACCATTCTTTTACAAACTGCATTTTCCTGCACGTCACTTTGCAGAAAGTCATGTTGACCTTCCCATCATGTCAATCAAAGTACTTCTATCCTGATTTTAGGTTTGATTGCATTTTCCCCGTGATGTTTCCTTATTTATACATCTAGATAATAAATCTGCAACCTCTTCCTGCGTGTGAGTTTTGAACCTCATTTCTCTTCTTGCCCTTGAGTTCTGCCATCCTGATTTATTGAAAGGTATTGGAAATATCTTGACTTTTTTACAGTTTAAGAATGATTCTTTCTATAACTACGTAACAAGAATAGCATTGCACTGTAATCTATCAAAGAGAGCTATATGTACGGAAAAATTTTGATCAGTTTTTTTTAAAGAAATATATCCCGTTTGCAAAGCCACAATAAAGTTGCATCTTAGAGACTATGGCAATAAAGCTAACAATAAACCTTATTTATAGCAAAAAAAAAAAAAGGTTCTGCATGACTCTTTGGATGACGAGAAGCCCCTTGCCCATGTGGGACTCAACAACGGTATAGAGAGAAGAGGACGTCTCCCCAGAGCCCTGCCTGGGCTGGACCTGTACAAGTCGCCTAACCTGCCTCAAGTCGGCCACTGGCCTAGGCTGCAACGCCCAAGCCATCATCGGTGCCCCCCAAACTTACGGCGGCTCTGCTGGGTTGGGAAACGGGTATGGCACGGTGTTCCCAGGAGAAGCTGAAGGAGGCTGCAGGCTCCCAGCGCCCACGCCCCTGCTCACAGGGGCTGCTCGTTCCACGCGTGGGCTTCCAAGGACCCAAACAACGGGCTTCAGGAGGGGCAACAGGGGCTTTTAACGTCCTGGGTTAAAACAAGACAAACGCCAGCATTTTGGAGTTGACTGCTTCTCACCCTTTTCCCTGCATGTGAATCACCTGGGACCTTGCTAACAACCTGGCTCTCAAAGGCTGCTCTGGGTGGGGTTAACCGGCTCCTGGCCGTCAGTACGAAGCCCAGGGGCACGGCGTGGGAAAAGACACTATAGGCCACTCCAAACAGCTGGATGGAGCAAACCACGGAACAGGGGTCACAAGCAGCATTCACTTCCAGGCCTCTTCTTGCCACACTGACCGTGATACCTAAGCTAAAGAAAGAATAAGGAAGCGAGAACAATCGGAAAAGGAGGACAGGAAAGGAAGCGAGTTCAAGGCTGTGAACTTAGATCACTGCTCTGCCCAGCTCTGGGAGTTGATCTAAGGAGGCTTTGAGAAGCTGGGACTCAAAGGCCAGATCTATAGCAAAAGGAGGCAAAGATAAAATAGAGCTCCGGGTCTTGGTGTGGAATCGCATATCAACTCTTAAAACAAAGGACTTGATTGAAGCACTTGGTTTCAGAGCACTGGTTTTCTAAGAATCCACCATGTGCATATCAAACATCTCCCGGCAGCAGGGCTGGAAGGTCTTTGCAGAAAGGGCCGCGGCCCCTTCTCCCACACGGGGCCTGGTAGCATGCCTCTAAAGGAGCACACCTTGATAGAGTGTCGGAAGTGATTTTCTGGGTCAAGCTCTGCTTTACAACAAATATGGATTCAACCCGAAAAGTAAACCTTAAATTGCTTACCCTCTTTTGCAGCCGCAGTTCCTTTTGCTGCTGCCTAGATGGTTACACAAGCAAATAAATCCTTTTAATTGGCCCACCGTGGGGCAAACAGCCCACCCCGGTAAGTAATCACATGCAAGGGAGGAGGCTGCTGAGGCGGGGTGCAGCCTGCTGAACAGTTTTTGCTTTTATTTTACCAACTGATTTTAAAAGGCGGCACTGTAGCTCGGCATTAAATATTTAAGGATGATATTAAGGTAAGATTGATTCATTTAACAGGCATAATGGAGTGGGGAAGCCGCATGGAGTGACTAAAGGGCTTCACAGTGGGAAATCTCTGCTAGCAGGCATCAGTCCGCACCTGGTAATGGCCATGAGTAGGTTCTCAGTCTTGCTATTTAAATAAATTGATGTGCAATTCATCTGCTGTTTAGAGCCATTGGAAATGCACTGCACTAACTCTGTTCCTTGGCAAGCATCCCAATTAAGTGCCTGCACAATTTATCTCAGTGCCAAGTGTAGTTCAAGTTGCTACCCAGCTTCTATCATTTACCAAAATGAAAATTTGTTCCAAAAGGGGGTAGAGGAGACGGAGAGAGCTGCAGGGTGTGGTGGAAAATATACTGGACTTGAGTCAGACAACTGCAATTCAAGTCCTGACTGTTCTGCTAGCTGCATATGTCACTGAGTCCCGAAAATTTGTTTCTTTATGTCTATAATGAGAAGAACAGTAAGACTGCTTTACTCACTTGTGCGGCACAAAACAAGATAATAAAAGTGAAAGCGTATTTCAGTTAAAAAAAAGTGCCATTCAAATTCTGAGTGATCACCCATCGCATAATTTTTGCATGGGCACCAAAAATGCCCACCATTTATTTCCCCTAGAGTTCTGTACTATTCCTTCTCTTTCCTATTTTGTCTTGATCAGACAACCTCAGAGCTGGAAGGAGAATAAAAGTGTCAACCTTTTAAAAAGCTCACACGCCTTATGAGCTACATAGCTTTGCATTTCTTGGTGTTAAAACGTTCTTCAGACTGGTCTTGTGTTTTTATTAGCTGCTCCTTGGTGATATATACATCAGTAAAAGAGCACTTTAAAAGCACGTATATAGGTATGATTGTAAAGCACCACTAGCTAATCTGAGAATTTCATTTATTTTTTAAAAAGACTTTTAATAGGTTTCTGTTGACTTCAGTAATCTTGAAACACACTCTTCTCCCGTCAGTCTTTCCCAGTTGGGTGGATTTGGTGGATTGGTTGCAGAACATAGAAATGTGATTTATGCCTTTCAATTTTAGGGAAATATAACTTAGAATAAATTAAGTCCATGCTTTGCATTGAAATGGGAGTTCAGAAAACAAAATGCTTTACGTTTTAATAGTGACCTGACTTCCACTGAAAAGTGTGAAAAGAGCAATGAGATGGGTCATAATCATGAGTGGTCCTGCCTCTGCTGAGTCAATTAAAGGAAGTGCACCGCAGCCCGCTGAAAAGGCACCGGAAGTGCGTATGTTAGGAATTGTGTTTCCCATTCTAATCCCTGTTTGCTCTTCTAATGATCTTGTGTGCATTATTAAACACAATAATTAATAAGATGGTGACTATAATTTGCTGAATATTATTTAATCATTAATGTCTAGTATACTTTAATATCAACTGTGATTAAGCCTGATGGCTGATTTAAAATGAAGACATTTCCATTAAGAGTGAAGAATGTGATGGTAATTCAACTACATCCAGTGAGACCCTAAGCAGCGTCTCTTCTTATGTTGCGAGGTCTTATTTTCCAGCCCCTCTCGCTATACTCTGGCACTTGCCATTATCTGTACTATAACTAATCTGTCTACTCAGTCTCCCTCTTTTAAATTTTAACTTACCTGGCTAACTGTCACCAGAATAGTGGCTTCAACAAGAATCTAGTGGGTAGCAAATTCTTTTTGCTTAGGAACTAGAATGTGAAAAAAAAAAAAAAAAAA
>PVKH010024419.1:0-13627 GCA_004027955.1 Chaetophractus vellerosus
AATAATAAATCTTTTAAAAAAGAGAGAGAGATGATTACCATACCACAGGGAACCTTAATCAAATGTGTACTGACCCTTGAGTGGAAAAAGGGACTGTAACTGATGTCTGTGTTTATATAAAAATATCAAATTAGCTCTCTAAGAGGTCATGCAGTGCTGTGAGCCCATCATCTATCTAGGGCATAAATACTCTGCCTGGTCTGCTAACTCTCTCAGCTGGACAGACATGCACACTCACATGTACACACGCACGTCCTGTGGTGAAAATGGGTTGGACAAATATTGGATATAAATGGTAATTTAGAATGCTAGACTATTTTACCTCTAGCTTATCTACTACTAAAATTCTTTCCCAAGCTACTATTCATACATCTTAACTATCTAAATCCTATTCATATCATGTTATTTGGTCATATTTGGAAACACAAAGTCTGTTTACTGGTAATCTTACCGATACCCAGGGTGAATACTGGTAATGATCAAGAAACTTTCTTGGTTAGTCCAAAATCAACTTGCAAAATCTTTTTCGACTCGATAATCTAACCGTGCATAACAAACTGATCAGTACTGGCCCACACTATTTCATCTTTGGACTATTACTTCGCAATCCTGGGTTTAGGAAATGTGAATCCTACCTTCTGGAGTTGAGCACGGATTTGAGAATAAATTATAAGTGGATTGTCAAATAGATATATGATTCCATAAATAAAACATTTTTGAGTCCAGAATGCCAGAGTACATTTTTATCATAGGGACATGAATTTATTAAAAAAACTTACTATGTGTTCTTTACCATTTCCCAAGCCTCCACTGTGTATCAGGTGCTGGACCAGCTCCTGGGGAGATGGAGATGAATAAAGGACATGCATCTAACTTTGAAGACCTCACAATGGGAAGAATGAGACAGATAAATAATTGTCAGACAGTGATATGAGTAGTAAGGTATTATATTTTGTGTACACTGATGAAGATTTTGTTGGAATTATTATAGGATGCTTTATAGAAGTGGTTCCTGTATATCTTGGAAGATACTTGGGAGTTGGAAAGGAGCTGGGAGAAGGGAATGTAGACTAGGCCTGGAGGTAAAGGGGAGAAAAGGCGGGTCAAGCAACCAAGATGACTTAAAGGTAAATACTTGTTTGAGTTTGTGATTTATATGCAGCATAAAACTTGAGAAAAGTCCCCACTTCCTAAATCTCAGACTTGGTGTCAAATTGTATTGCAAATTCCTTCTCCTGGACAAGTTATCTTTGCAGTTGCTGAAAAATTACATTCTATAGCTTTCTTACTCCAGTATTGACAAATGGTTAAATGGTAAGGGAGGTCAAAAAAAAAAAAAATCAATGCAATTTTACACAGTCTTTATTACTAGGTCAGCCATGTCTTCTCGGGGCTTACTCAAGCTTGTTTCCTTCCTCTGAGTAAGGCTTTTAAAAGGTCGTTTGCTGGATATACTATAAGCTCAGGGAGAGAAAAAACTACTTTTCAAAATCCATTTACAATTAAAAGAAGGAAAGCAAAATCTCCTACATCACAATTATGATTCTATTGTTAATTACGATCATTAATACAAAACCAAGAAGGGAACACTGATTGCTGGGCCATTTCCATTTAAAATAAAGAACAACAAAGCTTTGCAGCCGGAAGGGTCTTTAGAGATAATCTGTGTCAAAAATCCTCTCTTCTTTATTTTATAAAAATGGAAATTGGGACACAAAGAAGTCAAGTGGTTTGCTCAAGGAGACAAATTCATGCCTGAACCTGGATTGCATCCCAGGAGGATGTGGTAGAAGCCCAGGCATTTGAGTCTGCAGAGAGAAGGAAGGTAGCTTATTTTGAACTACAAATTGTTTTTAAAGGCTTTTTATTTTAAAAATATAATCTTTGATATGACTGTATCATTTATCTCTTTATATGTGGCAATCTCATGTCTTTGTGTGTCTGTTTGGGCAGGAAGGTTATTCTCTGCACTCTTTAAAATCCTCCAACCCAGTGGTTCCCAAAATTGGCTGCACATTAAAATCACTTGAAGGGCTTTTAAAAAATCAATGTCCAGGCTCTAGTCCCTAGAGGGTCTAATTTAATTAGTGCAGGATGAGATCCTTGTATCTGTATAAAGTTCAGCAGGTGATTCTAATGCACAGCAAGGTGGAGAACTGCTCTCACCCAGTCTCATAATCAGATGAGTTAGTCACAAATAAGTGTTAATTACTTAATATTTTATTTATGTTGAGTGATTTTAACATAAGTAAATTTATTTTTAAAATACGTTTTATGTCACTGTGATAAATAGAAGTGAATAACACCTGTTTTGACAAAAATGAAGTAAATATAATATAACCAAGACAATATTATTAAATATTAGCTAGATATCGTTGCATGTCTGAGATTATGAGCCTGAAGCCTGGTATTTCTTTGTTAAACTCATAGATTAACACATATTAGAACATGTTAAAGACAGAGCAAGGGACACCAAGACATTCTGTATCAAAATGGATAGATTGAAATGGGAACACTTTTCCACCAATGCCTGGTCTTTTACTCTCTAAACTCATCTCACTTTATCACCAGTGGTGAGTGCCCCGTAAGCTAGAAATAGTGCTTTATCCTGCAAGAGGTAGCAGATGGGTTTAGTTTTACTTCATTTCTTGCATCAGGCACCCACCTAGTACCTAGTGTCTTGCTTTCAGCTGAGCTGTGAGCTACTCAGAACTGCCTGAGGTTAGTGACTTCTACACCACCTTTTGTTCTCTGGTTGGGCTGGTTCCTTTCTCTTGAGGAGCTCATGACAAAATGAACTTCCCCTTTTCTCCAGAGTTCCCAGAAGTAGCCAACTAGACTAATCAGATATATGCAAATTGCTTTATAGCTGGGCTTGAAGAATTCAGGGAGGATTTAAGTATAGGGACTTAAATCCTGAAGACATTTAATGAACTAGGCCCCCAAGGAGAAGTAGGTGCCCTGAACTTACTTCCCAACTAGAAATATGACCCCTTTGAATCAGCCAGAAAATGTGAAGCAGAAAAGGGTGCAGACCTGGCTCAAGTAATATGGAAGTCCTCAGAGAAGGGCAACATCAGCTTTGTAGCACATATATCTCTCAAGGACACTCACAAAGCTTTTTGGAGGATGCATAAATAATGGAAATTGTGCACTTGGACATCCAGGCCAGTCTTCTCAAGGCAGACCGGCCAGACTGGCCTCCCTGTGGCTGCAGCTAATTACATCACAAGAGGAATCATTCCCATAGTGTCTGCAGGTGGAATTTTCTTTTCCTCATGTCTCTTTTGTTTTGTTTTATCGCTCTTCATCTCTCTCTCTTCCTCTTGCATCTCTGCTTTTGTTAGCTGGCAAAGTCCAAGGCTGCCTTCCTTAAATCTGATTAACAATGTGGTCCATCTTACACCCTCAAATATGATTAACAATGTCGTACCCTGTACACCCTCACGCCAAAGCCTTCCCTTTATGGCACTACCATCCAAAAACAGACACCCTAAATCCTTCCTTCTGTACCCATTTCTGAGCAGGTCTGCATCATGAATTGTTCTGGGATAGTCCACAGACTTTGTCTGGGAAAGCTAGGATTGATGGTCTCTTGGATAACAGGAAGCACAGTGCGGGAGGGATACAGTTGGGCCAGGTATGTGACCTCCTAGCTATATTTCCTTTCCAAACTTCCCACCAGGATGAGCTGTAGACCTGCCCAATTCCTCCAACTATTGAGCTTAGTTAAGTACACTTAGATCCAAAGGATACATGCATAGGCTAAACTCATTTTAAGGAAGAGGATGGACTCACAATTAGCAAGTGACCCACCCCCACGCCCCCTTGGAGCAGTGGTTCAGATCTTGGTTGCACATTATAATCACCTGAAAAAGCAACATTAATAACTTAGCCCCACTACAGATATACTAAGTTTGCATATTAAGGACAGAGATTAACTTAAGGTATTGTTAAGCCATCACATGGTTTAAATTTGTAACAGGTTGTTCATCTACTGTGCTTTGGAATCAGAGTGACTCCATTATTATTTAGAGATTTTTGGTTTGTTTTGTTTTCATCTTGGAACTTGAGGGCAACGAATGGAGCCATATTAACCTTTATGCCTATTCTCTTAGTTTCTCAAGGAAGGACTTGAGACATTATGTATTATACCCCACACACATACACTCAAATGTATACATATATTTAAGATTCAACAGTCTCTGCTGTTAAAAGCCAATGATCTTAGGGGATTTACTTCTCCAAACTCAAGTCATATTCTAATCCCCCCTCTTTCTTGGGCTCCAAACAACCATATTTCAGTTTCTGACAGAGTTTGAAACTCTGTCTAGTTTCAAAGCCTTTGTTCATATATAGACCTGCACTTCCCACCCCCTAACAACAAGATCACAAACGCACACACACAAACACACTTTGAATAGCCAAATAGTCATTCTTCAAACCTCTGCTTAAATATTACAGTCTCAAAGGCTGGCCACAACTCTCTCTCTTTACTGTGTTACAAAATGAGATTATAAAGTCCAACATGAGGGACAGTGTCTCTTTCTCATAGTATCATAGCTCAGTATCACAAACATCTACACAGAAAAATATGCTTTATAGAAGCATTTTGAAGAAGGAAGGAAGGGAGGCAGGGAGGGAGGGAGAAAGGGAGGGAGGGAGGGAGGGAGAGGGAAAGAAGAGGGAAGAGAGGGAAGAGGGAAGGGAGAGAAAGTGAGAAGAAAAGGAGACAGAAGGAATGTAAGAAAGACATAAGGAAATAAAACATATATTATGGAAGAAATCAGCCCTGTGCCTAACAGGGAATCCAATATTTTCTTAAAATAACAACAAAAAATAATACTTTATTCCCACAAAGTCATCTTTCCTGAGAACAGGATATTACCTTTGGGGAGGTAACAGTATATTTATAGTAATTGCTACCCTTTCACACATTTCAATAATTTAGGCATAGTATTATTTATATTCATTGTAGATTTTAAAAATAGTTTTACGTGGTATCTAAACATTTTTTATATTGATTTGATCCGTTGTTTTTGGTGGCCGATTCACCACACCTATTGCTTCTTTTCATTCATTCACTTATTGAATATATATATTTTTAAATTTACCCCTTAAATGGGGCATTTTGGGGACTAGAATTCTTCTGAATGCCATTGTAATGATGGATACAGGCATTATACATTTTGTCAAAACCTATACAATTGTGCAGTGCAAAGTGTAAACAATAATGTAAACTATACACCATGGTTAGTAGCAATGCTTTAATATGTGTTCATCAATTGTAACAAATGTACCACACCAATGAAGGATGTTGTTAATGTTGAAAAACATGGGTAGGGGAGGAAGTGAGGTATATGGGACTCCCCTATATGTTTCATGTAACATTTATGTATAATCTAAAGCTTCTTTAAAAATAAAATAAAATAAAATTTATTGCAAAAAATCTTACACCTTAATACGTGCCACCCACATTTGACAGATATTTCAATAACTGTACAGTTATTGTAAATAGTAGTACTGTAGTATAATATGTTAACAAATTTGGGGAGAATAAAAACAGAGAGCAGAAGTGTTTGGATTCCTTTTAGACAAAATGAATATGGGTAATTTACTTGGCTAATACGCAAGCAAATGCAACCTATTTATTGAAAATTTAGTATGTTATATGTCTCGAATAAAGGTAGGAATTTTGATGTTGATACTTCTTCTTATGCTGACCAAATACTCATCAGCACTGACATGTTACTGTAGGTGAATTAAAATATGTATCGGTTTGCAGCACAGTAACATCAATAGTGTATAAAATTATAAACTAAAATGGAAAAATTCTGACTAGAAAAGTGAAAAGCAAAACACAGAAACACCACGTTCAAATATTTATTTATGGAAAGAGAGAGTGATGGGGTTTGTCTTCCCAAGAACATGGGTCTGCTAAGGGATGCAGAGATCTTAAATACAGCACTGAAATTGTGTGAAAACATTTCACTTGGAGAATGAATGAACAGTTTTGTGGCATACAGAAAAGAAGCTATATTTTTTTTGTTTCTTATAAAGAAATTGTACCACTAATGCTCTTTCCCCTTGCCGTCTGCCTCTGAAATCCCCTTATCCTTTGCTGATAGACAGACAGAAATTGAATTACCAAACAAGATATTTTTAAAAATCTAAGTACCAATAACCTCTATCGTCAAACACTGTCTTGCCACTGCCATCTTGTGGGCAGGATGCTACCATGCAGTTCATCTGTCAGAATCGAGGACATTCCCAGCTGGTATTATCCAAAGACTCAAGAGTTAGAAAATGTGGGTCAAGAGACACACAAATGGAATTATGGAGGCCTCTTACTGTGGGCCTTCTACTGATTGATATCACCCGATTAATAAAGAAAAAATATTGTGGTTTTTAAATTTTGTTAAACAAGAATGTATTGCAAATTACAAAATAGCACATATCATAGGATCCCCATATATATTAAATACATTATATCTACTAAAATGTGATAATATAAGGTGATATGTATGTATTATTACAGTTATCCAGAGAGACAGAACCAACACGAACACACACACTTTAGATTCATTGTGAGGGATCAGCTCATGCGACTATGGGGGCTTCCAAGTCCTAAGTCTGTAGGGCAGGCCACAAGCTGTGAACCCCGAAAAAAGGTGCTGCTTGAACTTGAGTCCAAATTCCTCAGGGGAAGCTGAATGGCTGAAGTTGAGGCAGAAATTCTTTTTTTTTTTTTTCTGAAATCTTCAGTTCTGGCTTTTAAGACCTCCAACTGATTGAATAAGGAGAATCCCACATTGCTGAGAGCAATCAACATTGTTGATTGTAGATATAATCAGCCAGAGATGTAATCAACTTGATTATAGATGCAAATCCATCTATGAAACACTCTCCCAGTAATAACCAGGCCAGTGCTTGCTTAACCAAACCACTAGATACGTAACCTAAGGGAGCTGACACAGGAAATTAAACACAAGTATCGTATATTATTTTTTTAAATTCTGGTTGGTTATTCACCTAAATAATATGGTTTAGGGGGGATAGAAGGTTTTATTGCTGAATATTATTTTTCATGCTTATAACTATTTCACCATCTCTCATTTAACCTTTGTTACTGTCTCCTAAGACATCTCCCACTCTTCTGTTTTCTCTTACATCCTACCCTTGTTTCAACCTATGAATAAATTAGGTAACCTAAACTTAACTGTCAATATCATGCCATTATATGTATTCATAGTTTCCTTTTGCCAACTGAAAGACATACACCCTCTATTCTGGAATTCAAAATAATCCCTATAACCTTAGCAATACTCTTGAGGCTGACATGCCCATCACACACATCACACCCATTGTATTCTAGAGCAAGGTTTTTTTTTATTTACCTTTTATATTTTTGTACATATTGTTAAGGGTCAGCCATTTTTTAGTTTTTTTTTAACGTTTGTATATATTGTACTAAAATACAAATTAAAAGATAATATATTGGGTTGCATAACACAGTGAATCTACTGTAAACAGTGGAGCATAGTTAATTTTACAATTATAAAATAATATTTTATGAAATAAACAAATATAAAACGCTAATACAAGGGATTAATAATAGGGTTGATGTGGAAAAAAAATCACCTAATGTAAACTATAGCACAATTTTAATAGTCTTTCATCAGTGGTAACAAATGTACCATACTAATGCAAAATGTCACTGGCACTATTAAAATTTGGACCAAATAAGTCTTTGTTGTGGTTTTTGTGTGTGTTGAGAGGGATGCCCTGGTCACTGTAGGATGTTTAGAAACATCTCTGGCCTTTACCCTCTAAATGCAAGTACATGCCTCCCTCCCCCCAAATGTGATGACCAAAACATGTCACCAGGCTTTGCCATACGTCTTGAGGGTAGGGTTGGGTATTGGAGAAGGCAGACAGGGTTGGGGAGAGACAAATCATCCTGGTGGAGAACTACTGCTCTGGACATTTGAACTCATGACTATTTTCTTGATATATCATGTTTTATCCCTTGTCTTCAAACCTCTTCTTGCCTTTTTGCTCACATCATTTTTCTCATCTTCAATGCAGAAATAATTCAAATTCTTGAAGATCTGTAAATACCCACACATTTTAAAAATATAATACTAATTATATTTATAATACTAATTATATAACTAATATGTGTTTAATAAATTTTTCCTAAAATATATTTGACCATGTTAGTGAATAAATAAATTCATCAGAGAGTTTTGTTGTATCAAAGATTATTTCAACTCAATCTTTTTTTCTTTTGGTTTTTGAGAGCTCATTAGAGTCTTTTCATATAGACTCATATTAATTTCTGCTTAGTGAAAACAATGTATTACTTAACAGGGAGGCAGTTCATTTATATTGACCACTTAAAGTGCAAGCCTAGTTTTGAACTGAGACTGCAGTGTGCAAGTAGGTGCCAGAGTCAGAGTTGGATGGGAAAAAGAATGGAAAGGGGATATGAAAATATTGAGGATACCCGACATTGTCCACATTACAAGTAAGAAGAAATGTCCAGATCATAGTGTGGTAGAAAAAGGACTGGGATGGGTGTCCACATAACTTGTTTATAATTTAAATTCTGACTTAGTAAGAGGTGGTATTGGGAAAGCCCTTTATACTTCACAACAATCTCCTTATCTTTGGCATGAAGAAATGAATGACTAATATTTAAGTCTTTCTTGAGCTTTGACATTTTTTGACTATAAATCTGCTGCTTGGATGATTGGGATAGGGTATCAGTTACCCAGGTAATTCTGTACTTCTTGGTTGTGTTTTCAGACTTCATGAAACACTACATGGATATCTTTTGTGCTTCCAGGAGTTAATTTCTTAAATTAAATAAATGCTTATTGTGAGCAGATATTTGAGATGGGGGCTGTTGATAGAGTCATTAGTGATATGGTGCTTGAAGTTGCTGAAGTAATTAAGAACTGGGTGGGGATAATCAGGCAATCTTAGAAAGTCACTAATTTTGTTTTCTGTGACTTCTCTCTATTTGGGTGTTCAACCTCTATTTCTTATCAAAACTTGCTCTTTAAAAGGTATGTTTAGCTAATAACATTAAAGCAGATGCCACTAATGCTACCTTAAAGGGAGACTTCTTAAGTCAAATTAAGGCTAAATCTTTAAGCTGCAGAGGACAACCACTTCAGTTGGATACTCAAAATGTATGGGAAAAGTAGTTTTTGAGGTAGGAAAATCCTGCTCTGTTTGCTCAGAGTAGGACTTATAACATAGGAAGAAATTGTCTCTATATTCTGTGTTTGTTTTAGATGCAACCTTTGCCTCTATTTCTGCCAAGGGATTTAGAAAATAGGACGCAATACATCTATGTTGTCACATGCAATTATTACTCTGGTGAATTGCTAATGAGGCACTTTAAATAAAATCCAAGAATGTGTCACTTTTTCACAAATTGTTCTTATAAATTAATAATAACATGCACACAAAAAATGAAAATGGATTCATCAAACAAGCCCTGAGCAGCTACCATGTGCAGACTGGGTTAGGTGCTAAGAATGAGGCAAGCAGGGCATCTCACAGTTTTAGTGGTCCCAGAAATCATTAATACAGGGTCAAGTACAGGACATCTGTCTGTATACTGGAGCAAGGAGAAAAGACTTGGGGATAAGGCAGGGTACGTCAGCAGTCTGAGTGACCAATTCTCACAGACCGGTCCAACTAGTATTGAAAGGAGGACTGGGATTTTCATAGGCAAAAGGGTAAAAATGAAAAGTCAAGTAAAGGGAATGATAGATGGCACCAAAGGAGAAAGGTAGAAAAGAATTTTGGGGAAAAGGAGAGCCACTCTTTTAGGGCACTGGTTGCTAAAGGCTATTTCATAAAAGATGGAGCTAAAGAGTAAGTTTGGGTTTAAAATAATTTTGAAGAAAATTTTACAATTTAGTCTGTGGGGTTTTTGTAGCTAAATGTAAGTGGAGGTGCCTATTTGAACCAGTTATAATATAAGGAAAAGGGAAAACCAAGCAAGATTAGATCTTCAAATTTTTAATGTTGAGAATTACTTAGAATTCCATCCCGTTTCAAATTAAAAATGGAAGTAAATGTCGGGGCACTGTATATATATATATATATATGTATGTATATATATATATTATAGAATTATAAAGTATGTATATAGATATTACACCAATTATGTATACACACTCACACACAAATATTCATGCCACCTCAAGGGTGACTAGAATGAATCAGGGTTTTTATTGAATTCCTCTGAACTACAGCAACTACTACCCCTATACTTACGCAATATGTATTTATTCCAGTTTCCCTTAAATGAATATCATCCTACTTCAAGTATAATTCAATACTTATAACAGTATAATTGTCCTATTGTTGTGTGTAGTCTTGTGTTCTATACATATTATCAGTTTCACTTTAAGCTGCCAATTACTTTTGAAAAAATGTTTTTAAAGGCACCAAAATATCATTGTATGTTTACCCACATGTTTATCATTTCTTGTGATTTTCTTTTTTTTTCCAGTAAATCTGAATTTCCATCTGGTATCACAATCCTTCGGGCCAGAGCTTTGCTTTCAGTATTTCATCGTCTGCAGTTATGCTGGAAATGCTTTTCTTTCTCCTTTGCTTCTCTTATAAACCCTGTCTTTGCAACTATTCTTTCACCTTTATATAGCAATATGAAGTCTCAGATAAGTCTTGTGACTAGCCTGTTCATTTTCAGAAAATAAGTCATCTGGTAACTTTAAAGCCAATACAGCAATAGTTCAATAATTAAAATGTAAAGTCAAGTTTGATCATCGTAACTCTGGTTTTCATTCTCAGTGATATCATCTCTACCTTCCAGGTCAGGCCCACTGTAGGTAGAAATCCTTATTGTGCTCAGTGGTTGGGTTTGGTCTTTCTGTTTCCTTTTTTTCTTTCCCTACTGCCTAATCTTCAAGTTTCTGGCTGTTTGTGGATTTACTTTTAATCTCGCCAGGATCTGAGTATGTGTATATGTGTGTGGACTTGGAGGGTAGGGGTTGTTAAGGGGGAAGGAAATATCTTTACTTGATGGAAACTGTTGTGAGCCAGTGCCACCATGATCTGGCTTAGTAGGAATTTAATACTGACTTTTTTATCTCATGGACTTATTTGGAGATTCTTTAGAAAAACACCACTACTGTAAACATCTCGCATTTAAGAATCAGAGATGATGGTCACATTTCCTTACCCCTTAACCACTCCTTCCACCCATGTCCAACTGAGAACCACCTTCTTGGCCTCTGGTTCTTGAAGGTACATCTATTTCCAAACAGAATGTCTGTCTTGGGGAGTCATAGCCTCTTTAGGTAGCCTTTTATTACTATTTCTTTAAGATTCACCCAACCCTCTCTCTCTATCAGAGAACTGGAACAATAACTTAATTGATCGCATGTCAGTAGACATATGATTACTTTTTGCATCCTAGCCTGCTACACTCTAGCATAGGTTTCTTTAGCCTACATTTAAATTTATTTGGCCTAAGTCAGAAACCCAGTAGTTGTGTCCTCAAAATCAAGGCTGTCGCTCTAGGTTTGAGTGAGAGAGCATGTAATGCTATACTCCTTGCACAGCCCACTAACAGTACTCATTAATGAAATTATCCTTTAAATCTACCTCCAGAGCTTTCCTACACTTTCAGGTTTTTAATGAGCAAAGGGGCACAAAACTGGATTGTGACCATGTTAAGCAATATCTGTATCACTCAAACAAATGTTTAGTCCTATGATAGGACTATTTCAAATGGGACAATATTCATTGAGTATTTAAGCTTATTTGTTAAAGATAATTCAATCATGATATTATTAGTTGTAAAATTATATTAAGTATCTCGGTTACCCTTTTAAATTAGCTTGCAAAATCAAAACTATTATCAAACAGATGATAAATCTTTTGGGATTCTCCATAATAGTTACTTCATTAGAGAGAAGAAGCTTTTAGTCTCTGGCAACTATAGCCAGGGTGTGCTCATAGTTACAGGAACCAGATGCTTTCCCATTACTTCTCATAATCACTTCCCTTCTTTACAGATTGTCTATCCATCACTTTCCTCGGACTCAATCACCTTGGACCAGGCCCATCAAAGGCTCAGTTGGCAATGTCACCGGGACCATTTGCAACCTAATTAATCTATCTTTGTGGTGCCTCAAAACAGCACACACACCACCTTAATTGCTACAACCTCACACCCACTGGGGACCACAAACAGAGAATAAGCAGACTCTGATGTACACTGCAACTCCTGTATTAGCATCATTTACTGCAAGATTAATGAGAGAAGCTGAGAAAGCCAGAAGTGTGGAATAAAACCACAGGTTTGGGCTTTAGCAAATTTTCAGGACCATTTAAATAGAGAAGCTATTTACCTCTTAATTTGGAGTGCTTTGGATAAACACACACACACACACACACACACACACACAACAAGCTTTTATATTTTTCATCATACATTTTAGACACATTACTTATGGTCAAAATGAACTTTACAAAGTTTGAACCCTGATATCAATAATGTTTAAAAAAACCCTCAGAATTGAAACTCATAAAAGTTTCTTTAAAAGTTTAAAATGAATATTGTAGGGGAGTGGATGTAGCTCAAGTGGTTGAGCACCTGCTTCCCATGTATGAGTACTGGTTTTGATCCTGGTTACCTCCTAAAAACAAAACAAAGAAACAGAAAATAAAATGAATATTGTATAGAGTACACATCCAATAAACACAAGTGCACACATATAAATGTTGTTGAAGATATGATTTATTTGCTTACTAGGCTCGGTGTAGCAATTATGAAACAAAGGATATCTTAAATATTTACTTAAATGACAACTAATGAAAAATGGCATGGCAAAGATGAAAATTATTCACTGCTAACAAATCCAGTGAAAAAACAAAACCAACCAACCAACAACAACAAAATCAAACAACAGCTATAAAACACAACAAACAAAAAACCAGAAACCCTTGGGTACTAGACTTTGAACCCAAGCTTCTTGAGTTTCAAACATTGTCATTCTAAAATTTCATTCTTATTAAGAAAGCTGCTTATATGGAGTGCTGTATACACAACTAATATAAATATGTTTTGATTATTACAATTATCAAAAAATAGTTATTTGTATTGCATAAAGATGTATCACGTCATTTCTTGAAGTAAAATAATCTTTTATGGCAGCATGATTCCATTCTATTTGTCAAAATTCCATTGGCTTTTGAAAACATATATCTGGATTAATGTCAAATTAGCATGTAGAATCAAATTAGCATGTGTTCTCCTGATGGAGTGGGAAGGACACAGGCTCTGATGCTTGGGCACATGGGTTTGAGCCCATATTCATCTGAACTTACTCTCAGTTCTCCGATGTTGAGTGATGGAAGTAGAGGAGAAAGAATCTTGGCCTAATTCAAACCCTATATCTTCGTAAGAAGCATATGTAGAATGAGTTAATGTAATTGGAAACCATTGGGTCATTCACAGGTGAATGTTTATTTTTAAAATCATTTGTTTCCTCAAACCTATATGGAAATAGATTAGTGCTCATTTTTTTTTAAGATTTATTTTTTATTTATTACATATCCCCCCCCGCCCTTT
>PVKH010024420.1:0-13649 GCA_004027955.1 Chaetophractus vellerosus
CAAGCTCAGCTTCAAGGCCCAGTACCAAGTTTACTTCACTAGCATGACCTCCTTCTCCCTTCTTTTTTTCCTTTGCCTCTTTGATTCAGGCAAGGTATACTTTTTTTCCCCTTTCTTTTCCAGACCTCAGAGTCTTCCTCCAGGCTTTCAGTGATGGCAGTGCTCTACTTGTGTTTTCTTGGCCATCTTAAAGTTTCTCTACATCAGATTCTGACTCCTCGAGACATCTTTTTTTTTTTTTTTAAATAAACAAAAAATCCCTTCCCTGAATACAAATAAACTTCTTTAACTCAAACCACGTAAATAAAATTCAAATAAAAGAATTTTTAATACATGTATTTGTCTGGTATTTCCAGAATGTGGACTAATTGCCTGATTTTAGTAATTCCTTCTCTATTATATAGTAATTAATAATAAAGGTGATTAGTTCTGTGTATTACAACTAGACTTTATTGAGAGCCTTGTTCTATGCTAGGTCCTCAGCTAAGTACAAAGCTAATGACTTTCATATCATATTATTTAATCAATATACTAGCTCTGATTAGTAGATAACAGTTTGAGGTCAAAGAGTGAGTTAATGGCTAAGTAAGTTTTAAAGACTTTGTCCTAAAAAAAAAAAAAGTATGTAGTTTAATATGTTAATAATGAAGTATACCTTTATCTGTGAACTTTTAAAAACAAAATATTCATCTGTTGTAGCAAAATAAAAGATGACTTTTCCTATGCCTTTAAGCACCTCTCCTCCTCTTCTCTGAATACTCAACTTTTTTCTCCTTAACAAATCATCCAACCTACATAGCTTCCTTCTATTCCTTGATAATATAACCATCTCCTTTCCAGAGGTCATACACTGGAACAAATGCATGGCCCATTTGTGACAATGAAACACAGCAGTCTCCTTTTTATAATACAAAGGCTCAATCAGAGAAGAGAAAAATAACTAAGCGAAAAAGGAAAGTGAGAGAAAACTCCCCTGGTTTTAAACATAACTCAATAGGAAATTTGTCTTTCATCAAAAGTATTTCCTGGCTAATGACTTGTGGTTTCTTCAGCCTTCATTTAAGTAGAATAGGACTCACTCTTCATAAAGTAGGTAAGTGGATAAAGTACTCATTCAATTCTACATTAATTTTAAAGGGAATGTGAACTAGCTTACGTTGATATGAGCACTTATCTCAAAGAAAGCTGGCTGTCAGTTAAAGCTCCTGGGGACAGAACTGTCTAGTCGTGTTTCAAGAAAGGGCCATGCTCCCTGGTCGGCCTTCCTACTTAAAGAGACTGACACTGGATCTTTGCCCTGAGTTCTCCATTCCTCATATTTTCTATTTAGTACTATAAGGTTTCTAAGAAGGGGAAAAGTAACTTTCTTAATGAAATTCAGAACATGTCTTATAGTTCCCTTCCAAGGAAAATTTATTGTCAGCATGTGACAGGCACTGCCTTAGGCACTGAGTTTATAAAGGAATAGGAAATAAGCAGCATGTGAATTAAAGCAATCATATTATCACGAAGATAAAAGAATAACTGTATTGCCCAGGTCTTTAGAGCCTAAAGATGAAAAGGACATGATATAGAATATGGGCGGGGGTAGCAGTACCTTAAGTAAGTATGTTTATTTTTGTGATGGTGGTGTTTTTATTTTAAGAGGCACCGGGGACTGAACCCAGGACCTCGTACATAGGAAGCAGTCACTCAATCACTTGAACCACATCTGCTCCCCAAGAAAGTATGTTTTTAACACCTAGAAAAGAAGACTTCAGTTGTGCATAATTTTATTCAGATTCTAAGGCTGTACCATTAAAAGATATATGGGCACCAATACAAATTGTTATATTCCCCTTAGAGTTCTTCACAACTCTCTTCTGAAAATTTTATGTGAGTATAGAGCCACCACAAATCTCCTGGACATGGAGAAGCCACATCATAGGGGGCAGAGGAGCAAGGGTGGGAAATTGTACAGCATGGAAGTAACATAAAAACTCTAATATAAAGACTGTATGTTGTATTATAGTGCCCAGTTCCTACACTATAATCCAATTTACATTCTTTATATCAGAGTTCCTTATAATACAATATGTTCCTTTTACATTTCCTAACATATAGTGAGTGTTCAATAAATGTTTGTTGAATTGGTGACTACACACATTTATTGTGGACAATTTCTGTAAATAATTATTTAAGTACATCACTCCTTTCACTATAATACTATAAAAGTTTGAATGGATTTAGGGGAGAGGAAAATAATTCATCTTTGAATCCCCTGCCAGCATCTAGGACACAATAGGCTATAAGTAAATTTTATAGAATGAGTTTATCAATAAATGAATTGAGGTATCATTTCTTTTTTTTAAAAGACAAAGCAAAACAATTTTATTATTGAATAAACATGAAACCAGGATATGGAAAATCCAGGCAATCTGCCAAAGAGTACAAGGATAGAATGAAATCTAATCCATTTTTATAGCCCAGCAGATACAACCCCTTACATGCATGTAAGAGGACTTGCCATCATTTGTCACATAGTTCATGTTAAATTCACCTGATAATGGGGGTGGGCCGTTGTTAATTGCCTCTACAAAAATAATAATAAAACTATAAGGTAGTTAGAATCTGGAGCCAGACACTTAAGATAAATTCCCAAGGAAATGAGAGAAGGGTGCTATCTTTCTTGATGTTTATTTTTCAAAAATGTCTTGCAAGACCTTGAGATATTCCTGGGTTTTCATGTGGCAAAAAGTTATTTACCTTTTAAAGATGTACATATACCTCAAAGGGAAGAAGCATTTACAAAAAGTTCTATACAGAAATATGCTTTAAGGCAGGAGATGGAACTTTTTCTCTATTTGTAACTGGGAAAATATATATTTACATTTATCCTTGCATAAGTCATCAAGATGTTTATCATTTCCCTATAGATTTGGGTCTCAAATGTATTGGGTAATGGATTTTAACAGGGACAAGTGCTTAATTCCTAATGTATGGATAAATTAAAGAGCAAAGCTGAACTATAATATTTCTTGCTATGTTCTCAGGTTATGTGGAATGGACCTAAATAAAATGACCCACAGGGCAATGGCAGAACTTCATGTGAAGAAACTTTACTTAGATACTGGCTGCTGATCCAGCACTTCTGTTTAAGTCAAGATAAATGAACAATGGGATAAGAGGACTTACTATCCCCAGGCTCTATTATCTACATAGTGATCAGTTTTTAACAGTTGAAACCACAGATTGAGAATAGCCTTTCTCTTGGAGGTCTAAGTAAGCAATATGTGATGTAACTTTAGCTCTGGTGGGAATGACTTGGAACTTAGGGCAGGTATCGCTGATTACAAGATATTTGAGGGCCCATAATAGGGAATTTTTAAAAGGTCTAGATCCTGGAGTGATGGCTATCAATTGAGGGCAATTTACATCCCAGAGTCTACTTGGCAATATCTGGATATGCTATTGACATCCATTGGTTAGATGCCAAAATGCTTCTAAACATCTTACAGTGTATAGGAAGGCCCCAGGCTTATCCAACCAAAAATGGCCATTATGCCCATGCTGACAAAACTCTACCTAGAGTACAGAATTTAAAGGCATTAAGCAGTTGGGCATACTAGACAAGTCTACCCTTAAAAACTTAACCACAGCCATTGCTGAAGGGATGAAGATAGTTTTCTATGATTGTGTCCTCTCCCTGTGATTGGAGCATGGTTTTACACCAATCCAATGTCAGCCCATTTGTAAACTGGCCAATAACCTAGATGTGCCTTGGCTGAAAACATGAAATAGAGTCTGAGTTCACTATTGGAAATTTTACCAGGAAACTAAGCCCAATGACTGGTGGGGGCATGTCACACTGAAGCCATGAACTGTCACAGTTTTGTAAGACGAAGCCAAAGGAAATTTTGAGAGTGAAGATGGATAAGAGAAAGCAGCTGATTTCATCTCCATAGATATCTTGTTCCTATGGGTATCAATGAATATCCTAACAATGCAAAACTGTTCCTTGAAATCCCAAGTGTTAATAACTGAGTTCCTCAAAGATTCAGTTACCTGGATTCTAGTACCCTTTGCACAACTGCTTCTGAAATAAGTTGTGCTTTTCACAGGTCTTTGAGAACTGGTTAGAGCTAGGTGGGGCTGAGGTAACTGGTTATAAGGGGCTCAGTTTGCAGGGAGGCCATGGGGAGGTGTAGTAGGTATCCAGTTACAACAATAAGTAAGGATTAAAGAGCCTGGTTGCAATGGCTTCAGTCCTTTCTTATCTTTGTTCATTCCTCAATGCTGAGGGATATGGGACGATGACCATTCTGGCTGCTTCAGGCTCTGGAGGAATGTAGATATTATGGTGCAGAGGCATGGAATTGTTTTGCATGTGGTTCAAGATATTCATGAGTTCCTGGTTGTCATTTCTGGAGAGGCTGGAATCCCTGGTTCCAGGGCTCAACTGGCATAGGAACAATCTGGAGTCTCTTACTTCGCATTGCAAGTCCTTTTTTGTTGAAGATGAAGCTCTGACCTGGAGCTGACGGCATGCACCATTGATGCCCACCTTTGCTCATTGAGGCTCCTGTTCTTCTGTGTCCTGTTAAATCTTGATTGACTGAGAGCCACATGCAGAAGGGCAGCCTGGTGTCTCATAGGAACCTCTTCTCAGTTGTAGTAGACCTTGAAGGCAATCTCAACAAGCTGAGACACAGGCATCCCTAGCACCTTTCCAATTGTTGAAACTTTCTTCTTATGTCCGGAGCATTCTGACCAGGAGACGTGTTACTGGAATTATTTCTTCTCTGAAATTAGACCACTCTGAAGGGTATGGACTAGATTAGACTGGCCAGTATTCCTCCACCGAGAAAGCATTTAGACAAAGGCTTCCCACTCACAGGTATTGGTGGATGCCTCAGAAACTCACGTCCAACAGCATTTTCAGAATCCAAGGAAGCAAAGCCGTTCAGCTGAGTAGATTGCCTGTAAGAGCAGCACCAAAAGTGGCAATGAACTGCTCACATTTTCAGGCCGAGGTATCATTTCTTGTAAAGCAAAATGGCTCTGCTCTTCCCCGTTGCATATCCATGCACATGCTGATGATGTAGCTGAGCTCTATTTGCAGGTCTGGAGGTGGAGCTAGAAGTCCGGTGCCTGCCAGTGCTGAAGCTGAACTGACTGTGCAGTGATCCACATCAATCGCTAACATGTCCACTATGAATGAATTAGCCAGGTCTGGTCTGCTTATTTCTTGTGTACAGACTAAAACATGTCCTGTGGATTATTATTTTTCAGGAATCTGTAATTCACATACATCACACATCTGCAACTTTTCAGGCAGATTTACAGATGCTCTCAATCCTTATTCAGATGAGGTCAGACACATTGGGGCAAAGCAGAGCAGTAGGTACCGCTGAGGAGCTAGTCTTTCACAGCCAGGGTGGTTTCCAGTTAAGATGATTTTTAGGGGCTTCCTGAGATAGTCTTAATGGACTGTTGGGTTAGGCTTCTTATCTCATCTTGGAGCTGGGCAGCTTGATTGGTGAATGATGGATGTGAGCGGGTCTAGCTGACAGCTGCCAACCACCCAGGGGCAATAGATAACTGTAACTAAAGTTAAAAGCTGGAGACTTCTCAGCACAGATAAAATAATTTAGATGAGAAGTCTGAATAACAGGTAGAGTTGTGAGAGAGAGCAGGGACAAAAAAGACCTGTCACCAGGCCCACCATAAAGGCTTTGAGGGACAGGCTCTAAAGAGAGAAACAGGGGTGGGCTTTACTCTCATAGATATCCTGACTACCTTTTGCCAGATAAGATGAAAAAACATGTTAAGAAGCTTACCAAGTGGTGAGTACCTTGAGGCTAAGGATGGACTTGACATATATTAGGTGCTCAATAAATGTACAGTGAACTGAAAATTGACACGGTTTTATCATGGGTAGAGAACCATGTTTGACTTTGTTCTCCAAGTAACATCAGTCAACAATGATGACATGCCAATTTTATTGGCATTTTAAAGAACATATACATTTTCCCCTAATGTACAACTGACACAATAATTTAGAGAGCACTTCAGATATATCGGTCTTCAGATTTGGAAATGCTCCAATTAAATAGGCTCCCGTGCTTTTGGTTCTTAAGAATTATTCTGTTCTTTATTCTGTTCTGTATGCCTACCTGGCATATAACAAAATAAAGTTAAGGATCAATGGGTACTTACATTGGATTAGTTCAATTTACTAGTCATTCTTCCAGCAGAAGACTAACTAGGTCCCTTTTGGTTCTCCCCGATCCTATTCATCAGTGTGGCCATCATCAGCCAATCATCAAGAGCTATTTTTTCCCCACTGCAAAAACCTAACCATAGATTCATTCATAAGTGTATTTCCTCTAGCATCCAGAAAATGGCCTTATTAAAATGGGAACTAGAGTCAGCCCAGAGAGTTATCACTAAGGAATGAAGAGCTTTTGCTATTATCCCCACAAACTCTAGTCTCTTATGTGAAAAGCAAGTTTTGTAACGATTAACAGTAGATTTAGAAATGAGATAATATATAAAGCCATCAATATGCTGAAATATTAATGATATCATTATTACTGAACTAGATTTAAGCAAAATAGTCGAGTAAAGTGTGAATCTTGTCATTTCTGTCTGTGTTTTTTGTTTTTTTTTTTTAAATCTTCCTGCTTTCTTCTAGCCCCAGCAGGTATCTGGTGTTGTCCAGTGCCAGCAATGCCATTCACATGCCCTAAAATGTTTGTTTTGAGACTAGCTAAATAATCATTCTAATGAAAGAATTTATGCTAAGCTACTAATGAATGAGTAAGGGTCGCCTAATGTATATTTCTTTGGATTGACAAAATAGGCACTCTAAATATACATTGAATTGAACTGAAAATGGCTATGGTTCTGTCATGACTCAAAACTGACTTTGATGTTAGTCTCCAAATAATATCAGTTAGGTTCCACATTAGGCAACATATTAGGTTACCATATTGAGTAACATTTTTACATAATAAGGGACTTTTGGAGACATCATTCAGAGCTGGTTATATTAGTCTTAAAAATGTGAAAAGTAATTGGGCAGAATATTTGGATCAAAACATAAATTGATCAATTTGTTATCATATTATAGAGGACAAACAGTTTTAGGAAACACTGAGAGTTATATATAATACTTGATATTGATAATATTTACCAGTAATGTGGGGAATTGGAAAGCAATCTCATGAGTACTTTATAGTGTTTATACAGTTAATTGTATTTATATCTATTTAGTCACTATGTGATTAGCCACCAGATTTATTTTCTTCATGATTTTTAATTCCAGGCAAAAACTAATAAACCACAAATATTTTCCCAAAAGAGAATGGTGTCAGGAATAAACAGAAGAAAATATTTTTAAATCAGTTACCTATTAAAATTCAATAACTATTGGCAATATGTTCTTCCCACTATTTTTATAATTGGTAGAAGGGAAGGCATAATATTCAGTCAACTCAGGTTGTCCTTCCCCACAATCTAGAGAGAGCTTAAGTAATGTTTTATAAATTAAAGAACAACATCTATATAGAAGAATTAGTTTAGAACAAAATAGTAGGGGTGGATGCCTTGTGAATTAAAAATCACAGATACTCTAAATGCCACTTTGAAAAAAATGAAGGCTATTAATCTACACTTCCCAAATGGAATCTGGGGAGGTTAAGCGACCGCTGGCTGCACATCTGTTACACAAAACAGCTGCCTCAGAAGAGCACAGATTGAGATAGAAATAGAGTGTGTAGATGCTCCTTTGGCTCCAAACATCCTTATAAAACACCTAGTCACACACACTCTCCCTCTAATTTTCTAGCGACAATTTAAATAAATACAAAATGCCAGACAGCAGTCCTAGTTCAGGGAAACAAGGGCTTCAATTCCACCCAAGTTAATTGAGGCTAGAATCATTCCTGTGACATCTATGGCAATTTCACATTGGTGCACTTCAATTAAGGAATAATAAGAGTGCAAAGTAATTTATACTCATAGATTAGATGTCGTCTGTGAAAAATTACCGATTAACTCAAAGGCGGCCTCTGGAGTGTTCACCAAGCATTTTAATGGGGGTCTCTCTGTCACCCCTTGTCCTAAAACCTGGTCAGAAATTAGCAACACTTTAAATCTGCCTTTTTAAAACCCAATACATCTATTTCACACATCTCTGACTTCTCCTTTCTATAATTCCCCAAACCACGACTATTTGCAGTAATAATTATTTTAAATTATCTTCTATTTTTCTATTATTTTACCTATTCTTTTTCTCTTTTATTTTGATTCTTCTAGTTTTGCTTAGCTTTAAATAGTATTTTTCTCCAATAAATTAACAATAAAAAGACATCTTTTGGATTATATTGTTATTCAAGCATTCTATATTGCATTTCCACCTCAGTGACAACTCTCAACAACGAGAAAATGTAGTGTCTGTAGTAAAGAGAAACTGGATTCTTAAATACTATTTTCCCAAAACTAAAATTTTAAGTCTTAGTAGATGACTATCAGCATGTGGAAATTTTTGTGCATAATATTTGACCTTTGTAAATTACTCACTAATTAAGCAAGAGGGTTATCACTGGACTATCTGTTCTGAAATGAGTACTCTCCTCTTTTAAGTGTCTAAAGACATGGCTGAGAAACATTAAATTTTTAAAATGACGAAAATTAGCTTTACTGTAACCATTACTCCCTTTCCCTTGTTCAGATATTAGCTGAAGAAAAACAAAACCAACCATAATGAAAACCCACACTTATTTTATTAGGAAAAAATATTCTACTTTGAGTTTTTAATTGTTTGTTCTTAGAGAAGAAAGAACAATATTAAAAACAAGTGCACCAAGTTTGGCATTTTCCCTTTCTCTCTAATGGTGAAAGTACTTGAAGGCTGGACCTAATAAAGCCTGCAAAAATCTGAGTAATGTCACTTACTAGTGGTGTGAATTTTGGCTGAGCCCTTTGCCTTGTCTGAAGCTCAGTGTTTCCTTCTGTACAATGAGGCAACACCGCCATAGATTGTTGGTAGGACTGAATCTATTAACATGTACTGACTTTGGATACTCTGAGCAGTTTTTTTTTTTTTTTCCAGGTACTGGGGCTGGGGATTGAACCCAGGACCTCATATGTGGGAAGCCAGCGTTCAACCACTGAGCCATATCAGCTTCCCTGAACTGGTTTTTTCATTTGTTTTGCTTGTTATTTGCTTTTTCAGGAGGCATTGGGAACCAAACCCAGGACCTCCCATGTGGGAGGGAGGCACTGAACCTCTTGAGCCATATCTGCTCCCTCTGGGCATTTGTTTTACATTGGGGTACTATTCACATAGGATGCCAGAAGATCTTCTACAATGTTTTCTATCTGTAACCAATATTCTGTGGTATTTTGCATATACTGTAATTGGCTAGAACCTGCAATCTGACCAACTTAGTGTGACTTTTAGAAAACATATTAGAAAATTTAAAAAGAAGTAGGGATAGTAAGAATGGAAAGGCCCAGGGGCAGGGACTTACCTAATTCAATATTAGGTAAAATTTCTGAGCTTACAGTCATTAAAAAGTGTTCTATGTTTGGTTGTATAGAATCCTTGCTTTGTGGTAGCAGCATACTTAGATTTCTGATACTGTTTATTTAAAAACTGTCATTGCCTTAGTGACTAAATCCCCAGTGTCCCACGCAAGACTGAAAGCCATGTTAAGTCATTCTGTGTGCCCTGCATCTAGGAAGATAGATACACTTGAAAGGAGACTTTTAATATGATCTCCTTCTTTTTAAGGAAAGAGTTATCAAAGCATTAAGCTAAAAGATATAAACTTTTTTTGGATACTAGAAATATCTGTAAGTGAATTAAATATACAAGTGGATTGGCCTTACTTAGATCCTTTATCCAGATACGAAAGAGTTGTGGTTAAAAAATGACCCAACTAAACAACCCCAATATATTCTTTCTCAAATTTTCCCCAAATAACAAAGACATAGAGAAACTGAAAAGCTTGAAATGATCCTGAAAATCAACTTAGAGAGTTAAACTCTGACAAGAATCTTGGAGGACTTGGAATTCATCATAAAACTGATCAAGCTAGATTTTATTTATTTAACACCTATATATAATTTGTGGTTGTATCAAGCAATCTAAGCAATTTACAAATATTGATTCATTCAATCCTGATGGACTCTATTAGATCAGTATTATAATCAGCTCAAGATCATACAGCTCATAAGTGGTAGATCCTGGATTAGAACCCAGATATTTTGACTCCAGATTCCATGCTCAAAGTTGTTATGCTCTGCTGCCTTGAGAAACTAAGTTAAGAACAGAAACAGAGCTGCCTGCTCTTTGAGCACACAACAGATTTGACAAGGATATGTGTGGGTAGACTTCTGCCTGTTTCCCCAAAAGACAATAAAATCTTTGAAGACAAGGACCATGTTGATTTTGTTCTTTTCTTTATGCTAAGTACCAGGAAGTTGTTAATTTTGTGTGTGTGTTGGTATTCCTCAACAATGGCCAGAAACTGTTTCTAAGACAGGAGTCTCAGAAGTCCACAGTATATACCTGGTTGGGCATCCATCTATCCATTTTGTGGGAGCAGCTTTTAAAATTTTAAATTAAATCTATTACATTTTACAGTAAAAGGAGCACACTAAAGGAAAGTTGAAAGTTTGGTAAAAATAAAAATGTAAAATAGAAAAAAAACTAAATTACCCATAATCCCATCTAAGAAAAATAGTATTCATTATTTCAGGATATTTCCTCCTTGAATTTTCATTGTACATAAATACATATTTTACATAATTTGATTAGGTAAAATTTATATAACTTTATTTTAGTATTTCTTTAACAAAAGTAGTAATAGTGTCCATTTTAGATAAAATAAAAATAATAAAAATGGTAGGAAGAAAATATGAATCAACCCGAGGCCCACCAATAGTAAGTAATCACTCAATATTTTGAAGTATTTTTTATGATTTTTTCTATTCATATTATATACTGCCCTATATATCAATGATTCAGTTTTCTACTGTATTGATTCTCTTCTTTACTAACATCAATCAATGTATTTAAGTCTACCATTACTATTTAATTCTCTTGATATCATTTCTTATCTCACTCACCCATTTTTAAATATCAGCCTGCTGTTTTTATATTTCACTCTACTTTTTCTAAGTTGATTTATACCTCTGTTTCAGAGGTAATATATTATACATTCTATGAAGAGTTTTAAATTTCTGAAAACATTTTGTCTTTGTATCATTTTCAGAGATATGCTTTTCCTTTAGTATGATCTTTCTTCTCTTGCTTGATAGTATTTTAAATGGGAAAAAATTATTTTTATATTTGATGTTCTTTTCTTTTTTCCTTTCTTTCTTTTTTCCTTTGAGCAAAATATCTGGATATGGAACTTGTCAAAATATAAGTTTTGACTTTTACTTATTTCCACTCAGTCAACTGGTAAACTGACAAAATCCCATTCCTGGGTCTAAAGCTGGATAGCTCATTGGTGTGTACTCTCACTGACCCAATTTTTAGAATCTAAACTTTCATGGACTGGCTGTCTCTTTTACATGCTAAAACAAGTGAAGAAATAAAAACTACTGTATTAGTCAAGATTCCCAATTGCCCCTAAGAAAAAATAATCAAAATGCTTCAAGCAAAAACAGCAACAACAATAAAAGGAATTAATTGGGTCATATGATCAAATAACTAAAAAGTAATTTCATCAGGTATGGCTGGATCCAAGGGTACAATTGTACCATCAGGACTCTTACTTCCTCACCTCTCCCCAATCCCACTCTCTAATTTCTTGACTCTGCTTTTCTCTATGTTGCCTTTACACTTAGGCAGGTTCTTTTCAGGCAGTGACCCCAAAACCCAAGGTTAATCACTTTCAAGGAGGAATCTCAGAGAAGAGAATAGATCCTCCTTTTCCTAATAGTTCTAGAAAACGTCCTGGGACTGGATATTTCTGGATGAATTTGGGATTCACGGCCGATCATTCTGTCATGGGTTGTAGAATGCTTGGTTCAGACCTTCCCTTAGCCACATGGGCTGAGGCTGGGCAAGGAGTAGATACTGGAGACCCAAAAACAGTAGCTGCTTATTGAAACTCTGGTCCTAAGAATGCCCTGCTACCAGCATTTTTTCCACCTATTGCTATTGCTGGCTAGAGTACTTTCTGGAAGTAAAGCAACATATCGCTGATAGAGTTGCACTAGTTTCCCTCTTCAGTCCCAACATTTCTTTTATAATCATTTATGAATATGTTAATGGAGAGTAGTAAAAAGTCATTTTACTAATAATGTGATTATGGATTTTTTTGCATATTTTAGGTTATATATCAATCTGGCTACTTCTAATGTAGTTCTGTACAATGAAGGACAGTTACCCACTTTTCTCATTGGTTCCAAATTTGTGTTTTGAATCCAAGCATTTGAGGTTGTCAGGCAGGGAGTTTTACAGACTTCATATAAATTATGGATAGATTATATGTTCATTCCAGTTACAACATTATTGTACTTACTGAATGTAGGAGTTTGATATTATTTATGAATTCCAAAAAGAAGGATTATGTTTATAAACTGTTCTGTTCCTCTGGGTGTGATCCCCTTTGATTGTATTTGATTCAGCTGAGATGTCTTTGATTAAATTATGTTAACATTAGGGCTTTGACCTGACAACATCAGTAGGGTGTAACTCAAGGTTGAGTCCCCACCCTTTTGCTGGGCTACATAAATGGACACTCACAGAAGAAGGCACACAGGAAGAGAGAGAGATCCATAGAATGGAAGAGGAGAGAACTCGGTCATTTCAGTCCTGCCATGTGACAGATAAGAGAAGACTCAAACAGCTAAAACCCCAGGAAGAGAGACAAGCCCTATGCCAGCCTACAGCTGAGATTGGAAGAAGCTGGGCCCACCGAGCCTTAAGAGGAAGCAGGAAGGAGAGACTAGGCAGAGATCACCCACCATCTTGCTTCAACACGTGGCAACAGACTTTGGTGAGAAATCAGCCGTGAGTTGGTCTCTTTAGGGCCTTGTAACTATTAGCTTTTACCCCAAATAAATACCCTTTATAAAAGCCAACAGACTTCTGGTACTTTGCATCAGCACCCCTTTGGCTGACTAATACATTGAATATACCTTTTACATGTCAACAGGTTAGCTATCATTTCTAGTGTAAGGTGTTTCTGTGAATTTTTATTATCTTTTACTTTATTTTCCTACATATTTTAGTGGCTGCTAATTAGACATCATTTTAAACAGAAGTCACAGGTATCAGCTTTTTGCTGTTGTTTTATTTTTTATTTTTTAGTGACTAGAGTACTATTTCCTATCTTCTATATTTTACTTATATTTCTAAATCCTTTAAAACACTGTTATGACCAGAAAACAACAAAGCATGAAAATAACACTTGTTTTTTTTTTCAGGGCTGGGAGTGATAGTACGTTGCAGTGTAAGCAACTTAGTCATTACAACCAAGTATTACAGTAAATAAGAGAAAAATAAAACCCTCTGATATGGATGAATTCTTTTAATTAAAAAAAGCATTCTTTCTATAGGTTCTATATCAGAGGAGCCAAGAGAAGACCAATAGAGTACAAGCATGCTAGATGCAAACATAAAAGTTCTCAAAACTAGGAAG
>PVKH010024421.1:0-13617 GCA_004027955.1 Chaetophractus vellerosus
TTCACCCTCCCTGCACCCGCGGTCTGGTTTATTTTATGTCTTTGATCTCACCATGGGCAGGTGCTATTTGGGTGGAACCTGGGCGCTGGCGCTGATGCTCCTGGTCCTGCTGGAAAGTCAGCCACATAGGGGCTGACCAGCGGGATCACGGATGTCTTCTGTTCAAAGATGGCTGAACCTGACTTCCAGTTGACTTGGGGGAATATCCCTGTGCATCCTATGGCCTGATCTTAAATTATGTTCCTGGTCGATGGCTGCCCCGCCCTGTTCCTGTCTTAGTAAACTGTCACTTTGCAGCAGGTTCTCTTCCGTTTCACTTTGTGCGCAGGCGCTTTTGACGCTTTCATTCCTGCTCTGAGCCGTGGACTCCTGAGTGTGTGTGTGTATAAGGGTCCTTTAATTTCCTTTAATAAACTTTTGTTAGGTCTGTCGTGGATCTTATGGGTTAGTAGATTGCAATTAGAGAGGAATTCAATTTAAAACTGCACATACTCAGCCCGGCTGGAGAAAGTTAATTAGATCTTTTATCCCTACAATAAGTTCTATATGTGATATATTTCTTATTTTTGTTTGAAAGAATTTTTCTACTGTAAACTACATCTCTGTTAAGGAAATAAGCTCCTTATTAAAAAAAAATAAAGCCAAACATTATTCATTAGATCTCCCTACTTGTTCTTGTGTTCAAATGGATGGGAATATTATCTTTATCTTCCAAGATTCCTCATGTTTTTCTGTTATAAATCTGTGGGGAGGACATATATCTGTAGCTTGAAAACAAATTAAGTGCCACTTTAAAATTATTTATGATATATATTTATTTTATTATCAAATGTCTGCCTTAATCTGTTTTTTTTTTTGGCTTTGAAGTTGTTAACTTTATTAAAAAAAACAGCATTCCTGCTTCACTTTTTGTTTGTAGACCTTGATGATAGTCTTTCTGATCTGTGTATTGATTTATGTTTTTATATTTATAACTTCTGCATTATTTCATTTCAATCAAATAAAGATTTGAATAACAGAAAATAATGTAAGATATAGGAAATAGTGTAAGAGCTATATTGGCCTTCTGAAAGTTCTAACATACATGTAATTAAGTTTTCATAAAGATAAAACGCATTCATTAATATACAACAAATATGTATTGATGTATTGATCATATCTTGTATGCTAAGTCTAGAGGCAAATATAAAATAAATGTGAAAAAGGAAAAGGAATATGTGTTACCTTAGTGCCTAGGAAATGTTTTCAAGAACTGATATATCTGCATAAAGTAAAATATTAAATGCTAATATAAAATTATATATGTGATTAGCAAAATGGTTCAGAATACTAAGCAGTTTGAAGGTTACCTGTTTATGTATATTGTTTTATCTATTTAATTTATCTTCAATTTTAAGCCTATTCTATCTTTATTATACAACTGGATTTGCAAAGTGTGGCCCTTTGGCCAATTCCAAGTTTGTATGTGTTTTTATGGCACCCAACACAAATGGCAGCCAACCAGAAATGGTAACCTTTGACATGAAGTTAGGGAATCCCACTCACTAGCTCTGCCTCAACTCAGTCCACAGCAATATTCCTCAGTAATAATGTAGCAAAATTCTTAAGATAATTTAATCAAATCCAATTTAATAATATATTACCAGATAATACATCAAGGCAAGTGGCATTTACCTTCAAAATCAAGTTTGTTTTAAGATAAAAAAATAAATCAACATAAAAACCAGATTAATAGACTAAATAAGCCAGAAGTGTAAATATATGATCACGTCCAAAGGCGTAGAAAATATATGGGCAAAACACCAAACCCATTTCTGATAGAACCACTTAAAAACTAGGACATAAAAGGACAATTCCTCAACCTGACATCATTGACAAATCTACAGATAATAAAAAGTGAAAGACTGAATGCCACCCCCTAAGATGAGGTTCAGGGCAAGGATATTGACCACTGGTTGGTCTTAAAAGAATAAAAAAAGGACCAGATAAGACTTTTTCCCCTGGTGTTACCACTGCTTTATTGTTTTTATTCCAGTATCATATATACAACCTAAAATTTCCCCTTTAACGACATTCAAATATACAAATCAGTGCTGTTAAAACATTCACAGTGCTATGCTCCCATCACCTTCATTCATTACCAAAATTTTCACACTGTCCAAAATAGAATCAAGGTACATTTTGAGACTTAACTCCCTGTTCTCTATCCCACACTGTCCCCTGTTAAACTACATTATAGATTATAATTAAGTGAGTTTGATTTTTCAATTATTTCATAGCAGTGAGTTTTTAATGGTGATGTGTTATCACAGAGCATAGCTACTGATTCACATAGGAAAAGAGTTGGAAAGAACTTAGGAGCAATTTTATAGATGAGAAATATTCTCAAATTTATAGTGTTTTGATATCGAGTGGTGCTAGACTCCTAGAATCTCAGTTAAATTCAATAAATGTTTATTGAATAAATAAATGATTAATATTGATTATTTGTTGATTACATTAAAAATCCAGAATCTGTTCCTAGTTTAGATATTATGGCAAATACAAAAAAATTCTAATTTGAGCCAAACAAATTATATGTATGGTTTTTAGCATATAAAATTGATCTGTCCTCTCCATAAAGAAGAAAAAAATGATTATGTTTATTATTATTATCATTCTTAAGCTACATCATTTTGTTTGAAACTCAGTTTTAGTAAAGTCTTTGTACTTTTAACTGGCAGTCTGTCTAACTCTGAAAATTGTGTAGACTACTTAGGATAGAATTTACTAAAGTTATGATAGTAATTATTTTTGTGGGCAGGACTTTTGGATTGCAGCTATAATGAAAGGAAAGCAAGAGCAACAATGTAACTACATAGAGCCTTCTTTTTAAAATGTAATTAAGAATTAACTAAAGAGACAAAATGGTTTTGCCAATACAGTAATACCACGTTTTATTGTGTTTCGTTCTATTGCACTTCACAGATATTGCATTTTTTTACAAATTGAAGGTATGTGGCAACCGTGCGTAGAGCTAGATTGTGGGCGCCACTTTTCTAATAAAATGTGCTCACATCCTTTATGTGTAATAGAAGTTGGTATTTCTCACAATATTTCATCTTTTTCATTTTTATTCCAAGTGATATGGTAACCTATGATCTATAATCTTTGATGTTATTATTGTAATTGTTTTGGAACGCCACACACCATGCCCATATAAGATGGTGAATTTTATCGATAAATTGGCCTAGGCAAGGTAGGCTGTAAGCTGAACCACTTGTGTCAAACAGGCAAGTTATGAATGGAAAGGAAACAGTTTTGAAGGAAAGTATAAGTACTGCTCCAGTGAACATGTGGATGAAAAGAGAAACAGACTTATTGTTGACATCTTGTCAACAATAAGAAAGTTTTACTAGTCTGGATAAAAGATCAAAAATCAAAATTGGCACAACATTGCCTTAAGCCAAAGCCTAATGAAGAGCAAGACCCTAATTCTCTTCAATTCTATGAAGGTTGAAAGAGGTGAGGAAGACACAGCAGAAAGGTTTGAAGCCAGCATTGATTGGTTCATGTGGTTTAAAAAATCTAGCTGCATAACATAAAAGTGCAAGGGGTAGCAGCAAGAGAACTAAAATAGAGGTGGAGTCCTAAGTTGTGACTGAAATGCTGAAATCTCATGATAAAATTTAAACTGATGAGGAGTTTATCTTATGGATGAGCAAAGAAAGTGCCTTCTTGAGATGGAATCTACTCCTAGTGAAGATGCTGTGAACGTTGTTGAAATGACAAGAACTTATTTAGAATCTACTTAGTTGATAAAGCAGCAGCAAGGTTTGAGAGGATTGACTAAATTGGAAAGAAATTCTACTGTGGGTAAAATGTTATAAAACAGCATTACATGCTGCAGAGAAATCTTTTGTGAAAGGAAAATTCAATCGATATGGCACTTGCCGCAGCCACCCGAGGCTTCAGGACCCACAACCCTGATGGGTCAGCAGCCGTCAACATCGAGGCAAGACCCTCACCAGCGTAAAGATGGTGCCTCGCTGAAGGCTTAGATGATGCTTAGCATTTTAGCGATAAAGCATTTTTAATTAAGGTATGTACATTTTTTCATACACAATGATATACACTTCATAGATCACAGTATAGTATAAACATAACTTTTACCAATACTGGGTAGTTAAGAAATTCTTGTGACTTGCTTTATTGGGATATTTGCTTTATTGGGTGGTCTGGAACCAAACCTGCACTATCTCTGAGCTATGTCTGTAACAATTTGGGCCCTATGAGAGATTATTGAGATTTCATAGGACCAATGAGAAGTGGGGCACACGGTTTGGTATAACAACTCTGGGGATGATATTTCCATGAAAAGTATTGGGAGAAAACGGAACCTCAGGGACTGCGTGGGACAACTATTCTGAAAGTCATATTTATTTAGGTTGTGCAACAATTCCTAATTGAAGGTGTTGCCTGTGTGTTAGCATTGATAAATAGACATGACATGGGTTCCCAATAGCAGTCAAAAACATTGGCCAGGAGAAACAATAGCACAGCATTTTTAACAGTCAAGTCCAAAATTATAACCCATACCACAAGTATGCTCTACCTTCATTGAATGGATTTAGAATATAAGGGAATAGGATACTGAAATCACAATCAATCTTCTTATTTCCTCAATACAAAAATGACATAAGTATATCTATGCACCCATGTCTGTATCTATAAACATTGCTATACCTTTAGTTATATCTATACTTCTAATATATATCCAACTCTATTTAATAACTACCTATCTATATATCATTATCTATATCAATATTTATATATAAATATTTGGAACACTTTGTATTAAGAATTTCGTGACTTCTCTCTTTGACTATATTGTTTAGTTTATAGTTAAACTAATTTTCCTTCCAAGAGCAACTATAAAAAGTGCAATAAATAGCTGTTTGAAGGCATCACAGAACAAATAAGGCAACCTGGACTTGAAAGGAAAAGATTGCAGAGAAAAAAAAAAAAGTGTGTTGAAATGACCTCTACATTCTCAGCAGCTTTTTAGGCAGAGGGTATTTGCCAATTCCCTGTACAGGGAAGACGATGAACAGAAAGCTGCATTCTTCATATTCGGGAGGCAATATCGTAAGCTATCAAATACCAGTGCTTGATAATCAAACATCCCAGAAAAATGGAAACCACAGAAATAGCACCCAATATTCTGTTATGTTTTCTCCCTGGAGGGGGTTTCCATCACATAGCCTTTCCATGAATGTAGGTATTTGTAGCTATGAGTTAAAAATTAGGGACAAAATTTACAAACTGTTAAGTGCCACAAAATGAAAACTGAAATTCAGATCCTGCAAATTAGGAAGTACCCTGATAAAGTAGAATTTCAGATGAGAAACAAGAAGAGTTTTGCACATGGAGCACAGCATGTTTGTCAGTACTCCATCTTCAGCCAAAAGAAAAATGAGACAGTTTTAAGAGGAAAAAAGCATTATTCATAATGTCTACAATTTTTACAATATTGTATCATGTTAATGGAAATTAACCAGGCATTTTGTAATGATTGCAAAGAACATATATGAGTTACATATTTCTAATTTATGTGATATTTTTGGAAGAATTAGTCGTATAGACCAAGAAAGACAAACTATATATATATATATATATGTGCATAGTTACTATTACTCCATAAAGCTGACTAAAACTGTTTTTTTTTCCCTCATTAACTCACAAGAACACTTTCATTACAATCTAAAACTGACTATAGTGGTAATTAAACAATCAAACAGTACTCTATGACAAGGACAGTGCTAAGTACTTTCCATATATTATCCCATTTAACTCCACAACATCCTACTACCTAGGGATTCATAGCATATTGTCATAAATGAAGAAGTAGAAATTCAACAGCTCTCAAGGTGGGATCCAGAACAAGACTGCCTGGCCACAAAGTCTGAGCTCTTACCAATACTCTTACCAGTACTTCCCAAATCAAGGGTACTATGTTAGTGAAAGTGCATGTGGAAACTGAGGTCAAAGAACATATTCCAACCTCATTCAAGTCACAAAGATTTCTGATTTCCTATTACTTCTTCTATCAAATGAGGGTGTTTATCTTAACCAGAGATCCCCATTTGGCAGGTGTTGCAGAAATTGAAATCACTGCCAGCATTGATAGCTTGAATCTTTTGCTAATCAATAAATATCAAGAAAAGAAAATGAAAATATAGTTGGCTTGTCTTTAAAAATCTGCTAAAAGTAGGCCCAAAAACCTCAGTGAAAAATCAGCTTGGTAGTAGCAACTGTTCCCTTTAAATGGCCAGTCCATTCTTCAACCAGCAATTTTGATTGCCTGGCACCTAAGCAGAACCACATATTTAAGTCACAGTGACAGTGTCCCTGGCTCCTATATTGTAATTAGTATATTTACTCTGTCGCCAACACCGAATTAGAATGTTTCATCACTGTTCTTTTTTATAATAATACAGATATAACCAGGCAGTGACAATCACTGCAATTTTTTGTAATTGCCAAGAATTTTGCATATAGTGTATTTTATTTAATCATCATACAAATCTGATTATAGGTTATAGTATATTATTTATGTTTAAAAATATTTTAAGATAGTGCTAAATGGTTACATTTACACTCCAATAGCATAAATTATAAGGGTATTAGCTCTTGGTAAAAAGCGTAGCATGGCATGGGAGGATAGAATGATAATGGGGCTCTTCCCAGCCTTCCAATACATAGGTATTTTGTTAGAAGAGATGCATTAGAAGAGTTTACCAGTGGAAATGAGATAAAATGTGTGGGGAAGGCTTATGTAGACCATAGACAATATTTATTTTTCCTGAATTTTTTCAGGGTAATGTAGAATTTAGTTTTCTTCAGTTTACAGTGAATGCATATCTCAGTTAATAGACTACATGAAATAGCAGTAATAAAAGCCTCAGCCATTTTTGAGCATGTTTAACACATGTGATATATTCATATCTATTTTTTCATCTTATCCATATGATATCTTTTGAGCCAATAATTTTATTTTCTCCACCTTAAAGATGGAGAAACAGAGTTAGATAGAAGTCAAATAAGTAACCCCCAGAGTTATCAGGTTGGTAAGTGGCAGAACCAGTTTTTAAATCAAGACATTATAATTCTAGAGCTCAGGGTCTTAACCACTGCAATACACTGCCACACATGGTTCAGCCTCCTTAGTATAATAAAGAGCACTGGCCACCTGGTAGCACCCCAGCTGGATTTCCATGTCTTAAATTCAATCTCTCCAAGGGAAAAACATTATGGGTTCTGAGGATTTCACATTCCATAGGGCAAACTTGCTATGCCAGATCACTTCCTGTGGATCAGACAGGGATTCTGTTTCCAATCAGTTGTGTCCAGAGTCAATGGATTCAATATTTAGACTGTCATGGGGATTATGTGACAGTAATTAGAGAGTTGTGGATGTCTCTGTAGGTAGGTGGCCATTGGACGATTAGCTTCACATTATAAGTCAGAAGGAGAGGGTATGAGTTTCTATGTAACTTGTTTAAAGTCATCCAATTTTCAATTTGTCAGATCCCAAACTTGAAACAAAGTTGGTGGAATCTGATAGTTTCTTCTTTCATTCCTGGCATGATATTTTCTATGTATGTGTATGTAAGTATATATGTATGTATGTATGTATGTATATATGATGTATCTGTCTACGTATCTATTGGGGATTGAATCATGTGCCCCACTAAAGGCATATGCAAGTTCCAACCCCAGATCCTGTGAGTGTGAACCCATTTATAAATAGGAACATTGTAGATGTTCCTAACAGTTAAACTGTGGACTCATTTGTGCATAGGACCTTCAATAAGCCTATTTAGATGAAGCCAAATTGAATCAGGTGTCTCTTAACCATGTGACTGGAGTACTCATTAGCAGAAGAAATTCAGACACAGTGAGTCAGTGAAAGCCAGAAGCCAGCAGAAATTAGAGGAACAGACACAGGAGGGGGAGGATTGCCAGGGCATTCCAGTCTATGGGAGGAAGCAAACCTGCCAATGTATTCACGTTGGATGTCTATACTCCCAAACCGTGAGACAATGAATTCCTGTTGTTTAAGCCAAACAGCATGTGATATTTGTCATAGAAGCCCTGGCAAAGTAAGATATCATCTCTCTCTCTACCATTTAATAGTATGATAAAGTATCAGAAAGTCCTGGGTGTTACTTAAGCATACTAAAGCCTTGGCTTCTCTTTGTATATCCTAATCCAGTGGTTTTTTTTTGCTTATAGTTGCATCATTCACAAAAAACCCGTTGAGAGTTTTAAAGTCATGGCGATATTTCAGGTGCAATATTCATACTAGCATTTGAGAAGCTCTGAGAGGCCTGGAGAAATTCACACATTCTTTCCTTTCCAGACTTATACACATGAGAAACTAACTGCAGTTTTTATGTAGTTGTATGCTATCAAGTACCAAATAATATATTTACATTCATCATGTAGTCATCTTTTTAAAAAATATGGCTTGTTTGGGTAGACTTTTGTTGACAATGAGGCTTGACAATTTCATAAAGAATAGAAACCAAACAACTGATGTCATGGTTAAAATTTTCTGACATGTATTTACTTTGGAGGAAAATAGATGCAAAGTGGGAACACACATATGTTCTTCAAATTTGTTTTCCCTATTAAAAGCTTTGTTTAGAAATTGCTTTCTAGTTTCCTAAAAAGAAAAAAAATGATTAATTTATCACTCAGCAAATTCACTCCTACCTATGTACCCAAGAGAAATATACACCTTCTCACAAAGACCTATATTCCCTGGTTCATAGTAGCATTTTTACACTTTCCCAAAAGTAGAAGCATCTTCAATGTCCATTAACTTATGGATGTATAAATAATTGTAATATATCCAGACAATGTGATATCATTTGGCAATAAAAAGAACAAAGTAGTGATATAGCTACAAAATAGGTGAATCTAAAAATGTGAAAACTACCAGACAGATAAGAATATATATGATATGATTCCATTAGTATGAAGTTTCCAAAAACAAATAAAAGAGACAGAAACAAGTTTAGTTGCTGCCTAGGATTGGAGGTGGAAATGGGGAGTGGCTGTGAATGCATACAAAGTTCCTTTTGAGAGTGTTGGAAATGTTCTCAAATGAGATTGAGATGCAAATTTTACCTAAAAAATATGTAGCTCCTTTCAAATTGAACTAGGATGGAGGTTTGAGGAAATCTAGGACAAGGACTTTATTTACTGACATTTTTTACTTTGTTTTTAAAAGGTAAGTACCAAATTAATAAATAATGAGTCTCCTGCTAAGATATTAGCTTACATATCAGTTATGCATACCTGGGTCAAAATGCTTTATGGTTGTGTAAAGGATGATAACATAAATAATAAAACATAAATAGAAATTGAACATAGCTTCAATGATGAGTTTTTCCTAATAGTACATCCTGTTTCCTCTTTTAGGACCAACTAGATGTAGCTAGCACATTGAAGAACAAAGAAAAATATGTAGTACATAAATAAATGTGTCTGCTTCAATAAATAATATTTTATTGTCACTCAGCTTCACCATCTATTAGAAATTGTCTATGGCCACATTTGCTCCTCCTTTGGAGTTCAGTGAGACCTACTCTACTTGAAATCATTTGCTCAGGCACTTGTTGAAATGAAGATACTCTGAGATTTTCAACCAAGAAATTTCAAGTTGAAAGCACAAGTTTTTTTTAACCACCAATACGTTCTTCTCCCACACAGTCCAACAATTTACTTAAAATTTTATTTATTTTTAAAGAAGGCTTATATTACAAAATATTACATCAGAAATAAAGTCTTTTCAAGTCTTTTGCTCATTTTTTTTAATTTGGTAGTTTTTCTTTTTATTGTTGAGTTGTATGATCTCTTTGTATATCATAGATATTAAACCCTTATCAGATATGTGATTGCCAGATATTTTCCCCAGTTGAGTTGGCTGCATTTTCATCCTTCTGACAAAGTCCTTTGCAAAAGTCCTGTATAAAAGTGTTTGATTTTGAGAAGGTCCCATTTATCTATTTTTTTACTTTTGTTGCCCATGCTTTGGGGGTAAGGCTTAAGAAACTACCACCTACCATAATATCTTGATGATGTTTTCCTACATTTTCTTCTAGGAGTTTTATGTTTGTCATTTTTATATTTAAGTCCTTGAACTAGTTTGAGTTAATTTTTGTATGAGGTGTGAGTATGGGGTCTTCTTTCCCTCTTTTGAATATGGATATCCAGTTCTCCCCATACTATTTGTTGAATAGTCTGTTCTGGACTTGCTGGGGGGGCTTGACCGCCTTGTAAAAAAATCACTTGACAGTAGATGTGTGAGTCTATTTCTGAATTCTCTATTCAGTTTCATTCATCCGTGCATCTGTCTTTATGCCAGCAAAGACAATTGTCCAAGGAAGAAATACATATGGTGAAGAAACACATGAAAAACTGTTCAACATCACAAGTGATTAGGGAAATGCAAATCAAAACTACAATGAGATATCATTTCACACTTATTAGACTGGGTGTTATTAAAAAGTCAGAAAAATGTAAATGGTGGAGAGGATGTGGGGAAATAGGAACGCTTATTCACTGTGGATAGGAATGTAGAATGGTACAGTAACTGAGGAGGACTGTTCGACAGTTCCTAAGGAAATTAAAGATAGACTTGCCATGTGACCCAGCAATACCATTCTAGGTACATACCCAGAAGAACTGAGAGCAGAGACATGAACAGACATCTGCATACCGATGTTCATAGCGACATTATTCACGTTTGCCAAAAGCTGGAAACAACCCAGGTTTCCATCAACTGATAAATGGATAAACAAATTGTGGTGTATTCACATGATGGAATATTACACACCAGTAAGAAGAAATGAAGTTGTGAAGCATATGAAAACATGGACGAACCTGGAGGACATTATGTTGAGTGAACTAATCCAGAAACAAAAGAATAAATACTGTATAACTGAGCTATTATGAACTAAACATACTGTGTAATTTAGTAATTAGAATATAGGTCACCAGAAAATAGGAGGGGAGAGAATGGAAAGCTGAGGGATAATCTTTGCAGAATTGTTAAAAATGTTGTTTGCAAATCTTTGGAAATGAAAAGAAATGGTTAAAGCATATCATGGTGTTTGTATCTAACAGTGCTATTGTATGGGTATGACAGGGGTTGAAAAGGGAAGTCTAAGGTCATGGATATTATTAAAAGGAAACCTAAAAACTGTAACTTGGCCTGTTTAAGACAGTAAAACCTCAAGCAAAACAAGAATATGGATGATATTGCTTATATAAGGCTGTTTTTACAAAATATAAATACAAATATACTCGAGAGAAGGAAAAAGAATAGCAACTATGTACACCAGGTGAGGCATAGAGAGATTGAGAGGTGATGAGTAGTGTTTGTTTGTTTGTTTTTTGTTTATTATTGGAATAATGAAAGTGCTCTGGGAGTGATTAGGGTGATGAATGCACAGGCATGTGATTAAACCGAATACCATTGATTGTACTCTTTGGATGGATTTAGGCTTTATTAATTTGTTTCAATAAAATTGAAAAAAAAAGGTTTAAGAAAAGTATGAATGTACAAAATAAATTAGAGAGATGAATATGAAATAGCTATGTGTAGTAGGGGAAGCTTAGAGAGATTAAGAGGTAAATATTAAGGTGTAGAGATTTTTGTTTGTCTGGTTTTTTTTGTTGTTTATTACTACTATTAATATCGGAATAATGAAAATATCCTAATAATGATTAATGAATACACAACTATGTGATTATACCAAATACCATTGATTGTATACTCTGGATAGCTTGTATGCTTTATTATCATGTACCAATGTAACTGATTAAAAAAAATAAAGCAGATTCCCATATACCCCATTCCCTCCATGTCCCACACTTTGCCCCAGTAACAACATCCCTCATTAGTGTGGTACATTTGTTACAGTTGATGAACACATATTGAAGCACTACTACTAACCATGGATTATAGTTTAGAGTTTACACTTTGCACCACACAATTTTATAGGTTTTGACAAAATGTATAATGGCCTGTACCCATCATTGTAATGTCATGCAGGACAAGTCCAATGTCCCCAAATGACCCATGTTATACTTATTCTTCTCTTTCCCTCCCCTCAGAACTCTGGTGGCCACTGACTTTATATCAGTGATACAAGTTCTTCCATTGCTAGAATAATAAGTCTATTTTAGTCCACATTTTCATTCCCCCCTTATGTTTGGTCATTCCTCAAACCTGAGGATTTGGGGATTATGATGACCACACTGTCCCTGATTGAGAGGGGGCTTAGATCCCATGGGACAGATGAATGGAACTGACTTGCTTGCAGTTGTGGATACTCTGTCCTTTGGGGTAGATGTTGTCAATCACCATTCTTTTGTTTTTAAAAATTTTTTAAAGATACTTATATTACATAAATATTACACAAAAAATACAGGAATTCCCATATGCCCCAATTCCAACATCTCCCACAACCTCCCACATAAACATTCTTCATTTGTATGGCACATCAATTGCAATTGATAAACACATACTGGGGCTTTGCCATTAAGAATGGACCATAGTTTACATTGTAGACCAACTCTCTCCCACACAGTTCTGCATGTTATATGATATAAAATTGCCTATATCTGTTGTTGCAATGTAACTCAGGACAATTCCCAAGTCCCGAATAAACCCCTGTATTACAACTGCTTTTCCCTCTCCCTGCCCCCAGAGCCTCCAGTGGCCACTGGTTACACCTCAATGTTGTAATTTCTTCCATTGTTTGAATCTACAATAGTAGAATATCAGTAAGTTCACTCTAGTCCATAGCTCTTCACCCCATTCTGAGGAGTCTGGGATGGTGATGTCCACTCCACCTCCAATTGAGGGGGCTTATATCCATGGGGAAGATGGTTGGGATTATCCTGCCTGCTACTGCAAATGCTCTCCATTCCCTGTGATGGCCATTGTCCATCATCATCTCCTCGCCAGTTGCCTGAGTGAATCCAATGAGCTGTAGAGTAGGAGTTGCGGTTCCACTGAGGTTCTGGGCCCAGCTGGCACATGCACAGTCCAAAACTCAAGTCTCTGGATGTACACCTAAAAACTCCAGCACCAAGTACAGGTTAGAATAGAAGGGATGGATGAGCCATGTGCAGAAAAGACATAGCTGAGTCCAACTCTGTCACTCTCAGGAGCACAAACTCCAAAGTAGGGCCCACTGGCAAGGCACCAAACTCTGGAGTTATCCTCCATGACATAAGACCTATGTGTCTCCAGAGCCCTCAGGAGCCCCACTATTTGGGGTGATATCCACTTTGGAATTCTGTAAGATCCTATTGAGATGTGGATAAGCATTACCTCTGGGATGACCTCCCAATTCATTTTTGAAGTCTCTTAGCCATATAAACTCATTTGTCTTTACCTTTTTCCCCTTTTATTCAAGGTCTTTTTCCAGTCACATTGCCAGCTGGCACTTGATAGCAATCCCTCAGTGCCAGGGAAGCTCATCCCCAGGAGTCATGTCCCACCCTGGGAGGAAAGTAATGCATTCATATGCTGAGTTTGGATTAGAGAGAGGC